>CAJNOJ010000057.1:345152-465163 GCA_905250025.1 Adineta ricciae | reverse complement strand
ATCTGGCGCATACAGCGTTTTATTTTCGACTTACTGATGTTACAATAAACGATGATGGATGGACAATTTCACACGAAGAAAAAAGGGAGCACATTTGGGAATGTTACTAATGGTTAATCTTCCTACACCAATCATAACAACTTACTCAACCTCTATTCGGGTTACAATACATCGATAACAATAGGATCAAACAACAGCCAATAAGATTTCATTTTGTGCACGCACACACACACACAGGCGAGAGCTTCAGTTTGCAAGATGAAAAATAATTCATAGAATACGGTGAAAACAAAGAAATTCAGCATGCAAATTCATTCCTCTATTTTAAGAATTGATAGAAATGAAATAACAAAACTCAACGAAGATTTCCCTCTGTCTTCAGACATTCACTAAGAAAGACGTTTGTACACGATAGTTATTGTTGCATTAAAAATACATCCCAACGATGTATTAGAAACCTTTTAAAACATTTGTTATTTCACCGATGTAGTAACAAAAACAAATGCACCTTGTCCATATGTATAAGAAGGAAGAAAGATTTCTTTACCAACTACTGGTAAGCAAGTAAGACAAACAAATAAAAGTGCTCGACTATATAGGCAGCACGATTTTCGCCGATTCGTAGTGTTAATTGTTGGTGCATTTTAAGTGAGAACTTTTTTTTGCAGATAACTAAGTAAGTTTACATGAATTGAAAGTACGCATATTGGAAGAGATCGCGTTGAACATGAAGACACTCAAATCGTATCGTTGTTGCTAATAAAAAAAATATGATGTTTTTCCCTATATTTTATTGTGCGGGAAAGGACGTGAATGACATTTGTACACCGATCAGAAATATGGACAGATACTAACAACTAGCAATAAAACAACTGCTCACAATTTGCAGATTGAATTCTTTCCCACTAGTTTTTCTAGAACATAATCATCATTTATCAGTTTTAAACAATTTTCTACCTGTATAAAAGATGGCTGTAGCTGGAGGAAACGAAACGACTCCACAACGCATGTTGCGAATGACTGACATTATCAATGAACCTCTCGAGTTCCTGGCCCCTATTAGTGGTTATGCTGAAATGCCACTAGTGTCACTCGAACAAGCGTTAGAACCCTTGGTCTCTATTCTACCAGAAGTGCAAAGTCATGTCTATGTGGCCAAACAAAGATGCAAGAAACCTGCTGATAACTTAACACAAGATGAATCCGCTTCGATTATGCTCTATACAATGTCATGGGAGCCACTAGAAGAATGCTTGTACAATGTTCTCAATCAAACATTACGATCAGCAAATCGACAACAAAAGCTAAAACCATGGTATTCTTATTTGAGACTTTTTCTCAATGCATTACTTCGACTTCCACCACTCAACGAAACTATCTACAGAGGTGTAAAACTAAACATGAGTGATCGATATATAAAGGGTGAAACAGTTGTTTGGTGGGGTTTCTCATCATCTACCAGTCATGTCGAAGTTCTTCAATCAGATCTGTTTTTGGGTAAAACAGGTGCTAGAACTATCTTCACTATAAAATGTGAATCAGCAAGAGACATTCGCAAACACTCTTATTTTCCAGAAGAAAGCGAAGTATTGGTTCTTGCTGCCACACAGTTCGAAGTGATGAGCTGTCTCGACCAGGGTGATCTTCGTATAATCCAACTGAAAGAAACTCGACCACCACATGCACTAATGCAGTTGCCACCAGTTGTTGGTTCTTTACTACAAAGTTCACCATCAGCAGGTAATTAAAATCCGAAGCATGTTTTTGGAGTCGGAGATATAAGGATATGATGGGAGGAGGACGCGTCCGTTGTCAAGTCATTCAGAAGAACTGATATAATAGTTGAATGATGTAGAAAATGAGAGTTACGACTTTTTGCTTGTTAGTTCTTTGAGCAGATAGTATGAATTTCTGGTATATGATGTCTTTCTTCGTGGGGTATGACTAATATATTTGTAAGTGTTGCAAGTGACATACTGTGATTAGTGTGCAAGGCATCTCTATTCTCTGATAAAATCATATGTGGTTTTGAAAACAAAACAGAGAGTTAACAATCATTAACATTCATTCTTTCATTACACTCAGAAATAGGTTCTGATTATTAATCTTCTTAATTTTTACTTTGACTCCTTGTTACAGCTTCAGTTCCCAAAGAAAATGCAAGCAGCACCGCCAATAAAACCACAGCTCCACCAACAGCAGAATCGTGCCATAAACTGGTATCCAAACCTGTATATCGCAATGCACATCTGGAACAACAAATTGCTAATCAAAAGGGCAAAACTAAATTAGACTTACGCGGTAATAGTCTGACCAATAAAGATATGGAAATCGTAGCTTACTACGCAATACAAGAAAACAATGTGAGTAACGTCGACTTTTTATTGAACAAGTGAGGGACACACGGAATCGAGAGATAAATTTATCGATCAAGAGATGTACTTAGAAGAAGATACCTGTTACCAATATAATAAACAACGTCTCATTCCTTGGCTTAGTTTTAGAAATAGGTTCTAAAATGATGGAAGGACGTTCGCTGACGACAGAGACGTCCGCAATCTTGCAAATGTCCTCGAGAAGATAGGTTGAAATATATGGGTCATTAACCTAAAAAAAAGCATTCATATGTTTTACAGCTGAATTTTTTCCAGCCTTTCCGTGCCATTTCTGCCTATCTTCAAAAATTTTGATTCATCGCGTTCGAGATTCCCTAATTCCTAGGGATCATTTCGTACCAGTGAAAAGAATTATATCAATCGAATAATTACCAAAAAACACATGACATTAACCGTTCGTCGTCAGCTACCTTTTCTACAGGTGAGCACCACCTTCCATGACTTCATAAAATCATCGTCGAAGAACGATACATGCCGATTATTTCCAATCACTCTGGATTAAAAACTGAATCTCGCTTGAGCACACAAGAGTGATGTAATCACATGTTCAGGCCACTACGATCCCTTCCAACTATTTAAAACACTCGGCAGGATGTTCTCATGCAAAACTACACCCACACTTAAAACTGACAGAGAGCCCAATTCAGCACATAACTCGAGAAATTCTGATCCCATATTCCTAAACACACCGTGACTCCAACGATCTCTGCATCCCTCCATCCTTCCTACACATCTCACCACTTGTATCTTCATGCAGACACTCACCACACTCAACCTCTCGTGGAATAAAATCGGCGACGCGGGTGCCCAATACGTGAGTGATGCACTTCGACACAACACCGTGAGTCCAACGATCTCTTTATCCCTCCCTCCCTCTTTCACATCTCACCACTTGTATCTTCATGCAGACACTCACCGTACTCGACCTCTACGACAATGAAATCGGCGACGCGGGTGCCCAATACGTGAGTGATGCACTTCGACACAACACCGTGAGTCCAACGATTTCTGCATCCCTCCGTCCTTCTCTCTTTCACATCTCACCACTTCTATATTCATGCAGACACTCACCACACTCCACCTCTCTAGAAATCAAATCGGCGAGAAGGGTGCCCAATACGTGAGTGATGCACTTCGACACAACACCGTGAGTCCAACGATTTCTGCATCCCTCCGCCCTTCTCTCTTTCACATCTCACCACTTCTATCTTCATGCAGACACTCACCACACTCTACCTCTCTAGAAATCAAATCGGCGACGCGGGTGCCCAATACGTGAGTGATGCACTTCGACACAACACCGTGAGTCCAACGATCTCTTTATCCCTCCCTCCCTCTTTCACCTCTCACCACTTCTATCTTCATTCAGACACTCACCATACTCAACCTCTCGTGGAATGAAATCGGCGACGCGGGTGCCCAATACGTGAGTGATGCACTTCGACACAACACCGTGAGTCCAACGATCTCTGCATCCCTCCCTCCCTCTTTCACATCTCACCAGTTCTATCTTCATGCAGACACTCACCGCACTCGACCTCTCGCGGAATAAAATCGGCGACGCGGGTGCCCAATACGTGAGTGATGCACTTCGACACAACACCGTGAGTCCAACGATCTCTGCATACGTCCCTCCCTCTTTCACATCTCACTACTTCTATCTTCATGCAGACACTCACCGCACTCTACCTCTCCTTCAATCAAATCGGCGACGCGGGTGCCCAATACGTGAGTGATGCACTTCGACACAACACTGTGAGTCCAACGATCTCTGCATCCCTCCGTCCTTCTCTCTTTCACCTCTCAGCACTTCTATCTTCATGCAGACACTCACCACACTCGTACTCGGAAGCAACAAAATCGGCGAGAAGGGTGCCCAAGACTTAAGAAGCGCGAGTGAGCGCAACGGAAACTTGGAATTATTTTTTTAGATTTTCTGCGGAGAAAAGAGTAGATTTTTTATTTTGAAACGCGTTAGGAAATAAACGAAGTATGGGATAAAAGAACTGAATATTGAAAGACTTTAGGGTGTTTTCTGGTTTACTTAGTGAGAAGAATACTGGCTAAAAATATGTTTTGATGGTGTTTGAACGATGTAATAGTTGGTTTTAATCGGCGATTGAGGAACAATGGGAAATTGCTGGATTCATGCGAAATGTGCATGTGGCGAATTGCACGAAAGGAGGGTGGAAATACGAAGCTGTGAGCTAATCTCATCGGAGAGAAGTATCGCTGGATGAGGCGAAATATGGCGATTGTAACCTAAGATCTTATGAAAACAGTATACATCTCTTACCTCTAGTATTGGTTCTCACAAAAGAGTTGAGAAATCATACTTGATACCATTGGTTAAACATCACTTTAAAAGGTCATAGATTGGACTTCTAGTTCTGGAATACGTACGAGATATTGGGTATAGAAATGATAATCACGGACGGTGAAACCGTCTGGATTTTGGAGAAGAAGGTAGGAAGCAGTGAGCTGGTGAGTTAAATGAAAAATAATTGTGTCCGCATGAAGAAAAAATGTATTCCTACACAAATGACAAGTGTGTATATATTTATAAACAGGGAGAGAACAGGTTAAAAACTCTGAAATCAAATTGTTAAAAGTTTGTCAGTATTTATCGATGATGATTGGGTAGAAGGGCTCGTATTCTGTTCTGTATTAGACTGCTCATCCGTAGAGCTCTTCGCATTCGATACATCGGGGTTGAGTGTGGTTGGCGATTGTTGATCAACATATTGAATCAATAATTCAGCAAATGACTAAAAGAAAAACTTTCCTAAAACGAAGACTTTCTATTGCATTGACAAACCTTATCAGGCTGAGTACTCGATGAAGGTTTTGTTCGAACAGGATATCCACCACCAAGCCAACTACTTAACCAACCGGAACTAGTACTATTAGCATAATTATTCGATATCGCATTCATCGCTTTGTCGTATTCATCCTGAGTAAATTCTACTAGTGCACCTAGGATCGGAATTACTTCTTGTTGTTTATCAATCGGTGTTTGAAAGTACGACAGAAGAATATTTTTCACCAATTGCTTCTCTACCCGTGTACTATTTGATGATTGAAAATTTTCTTGGCAAGCAATGATCTGTTGTGCTTTAGTATCAATATCACTTTGAAGTTCACTAATGAGTAAGTCTTTTGTTTTCAACACTTCATTGGCGCTTTCCAAACATTGACGGATTTCGTTGTTTTCATCTATTAAACGAGCAATGGTTGAGTCTTGATGTGTATTTGCTTCTAATTTCGAAAGCTAAACAAAAATTTCCAAGTGAAATAGAAAACGATGGTGTCTAACCTTCTCTCGATTGGCTTGGATTTCATTTTCCAATTGTTTTTTCTCAACAATGGCCAAATCTCGTTCGTGTGCGGTACGTTTCAAATCGATTTGTATTTGATCGAACAACTGCTGACTCGATTTCCATCGTAAACTATTTTCTTCTAGCACTTTCACTGATAATTCCAATTCCTCTTGTCTTGTTATCAATTCATTCTTCTTCGCAACCATTTCTTGCAATTGCTGTTCCCGTTCATTTAATTTCGCAGTTAATAGATCATTATCATCCGATTTCTTCTTTTGGTGATATAATAGATTTTGAAATGTATTCAATTCATTTTGACATTGCAAATAAGCTTCGTTTTTCTGTTGAATCAACGTTTGAATAGATTCATAGTCGATCTGAAGTTGACTGTACTTTGTGTTCAATTCATTGTAGAGTGTAACGATTCGAGTGTATTCATTGTAATAGGCTAGAGATTCTTCATGTTGACGTTGAGATGCTTCAAGAAGTTCGTTGTACTGTTCTTGAGATATTCCTTGTATTGTTAATGGTGCGGGCGATGCTTGTTTCGGTGCGATGTGGATGATCTCTTGTCGTTCACGTTCGAATTCAGATAATTTTTCAATAAAATACATTTTCTCCTTCTTCAACGAGGAGTTTTCGCGTAATTTCTCATCCAAGACATTTCGTATATCATTCAATTCAGTTTGTTTCATTTCTTTCTCCGTTTCTGATTTGTGTAGATTCAGTCGTAGATTTTCCATGAGTTCTTCTCGTGTTTTCTCGGTTTGTTGTAAAAAGATCAATTCTTGTTCTTTTTCTGTTAGTAGAGTCGAGAGAAGTTCATTCTGGGCGATTAGCTGTTGCTTCTCTCCAGGTGTGACCGACGCCAATGATTGTCGCGATGGTGCTCGCTGATGAAAATCAAGAATTTCTTCTAATTCTTGCTCGCCTTCATCATCACTTTCATAGAAATGAGTTTTCTTTGTCACAGACTGTTGCTCTTCAAAATGCGTGCGTAGTTTTTCAAGTTCGTCTTGTTTTTCAATGAGTATTTGTTTTAACGAATCAAGTTCTTCTTGTACTATCGATAATGCTCCGAAGTAGGAGGCAAACTGTTCGAAAAAATTTGTAAAACGTTCTACCAACGACAATGCTACATTATCTGACAGTGAATATTCACCAGGTAGAAGTGTGAGTAATTGTTCATAGATGGAAGTTAACTGTTGTCTATCATCTTCGGATTGACGATCATGAGTCGAGGAAGACATCATGGGAGGCGAACCAGGTGTCGCAGTGGAAGACTACAAAACAAATCAAATCCTGTTAGTTACCTTTTGAACTTTATCGTTATAACCTGAAATGATCGAATTTGCGTTTCTCTTGATTGCAATTGTTGTTGTAGTTCATCCAGTTGATTAATCAAATCAATTTTATTGCTTTCTAACGATTGGATTTGTTCATTCAACTCAGCTAATTGATGATCGTGCATCTTACGAAGATTTTCTTGCTCCTATGCGCGCACAAAGTTTTTTTTTATTTGTAAAGAGTACGAGGAATAGATGTATGTTTTTCTAACCTTCAATTGATCGTGTTTGAAGTTTCGCAGAGCGTCTCGTTCATTTTCTATTTGCAAGCTTTTCTCTTCGGATTCGCGACGTACAGCTTCTAAATGATGAGATAATTCTTCTACGCGCTTTCGTTCTTCTGTGAAAAGAAGATGATTAACATCTTCATCTTTATCAGCTAGAAGAAACGACACTGATGAGATGAAAAGAGAATATTTTTATTCCCACTTTGAGACTTCTTCTTATTCGAACGTTCTTGATCGAGTTCATCTTGCAATTGAGATATGGTTTCTTCGTATTCATCCAAACGTTCAAGTGCTAGTTGATTATTTCGCTGTTGAAGTTGTAAACGTTGCAAGTCATTTTCTAATTGTCGATTCCGTGAAGTCAAAGAATCGATAGTTGATTGTAAAGAAGATGTTGTATCTGATCCGCCTGAGAAATCACCGTTCCAATCTTCCAATTCTTGAATGGTTTTTCTCAATATCAGCATTTCCTCTTTCAATTGAGTATTTTCTTTTGTCACTTCATCGCATTGCTTTCTTAATGATGCGCACTAAAATACACGACGAACAGATGGTCAACAGATAAGCAAACTGCCTCTCTCGCCCTCTTACTTCTTCTTCACTCAAATTTTGATTCGAGTCATCATGACTATGTCGTTGATTGTTATTCAATTTACTTGATTCGCTCGTCATTTTCCAAAGAGAAAAAACGTTTGACGAACGAAATAGATAAGTGACTACAATGCTAATTAGCAAAGTACTTGTGTGCTTCGCTTCTCCGTTCGATATCAATACTCGTAATATGATTCATATGTTGATGCAAGAGGACAGATGCATACACCACTGAATGACGCGCTGTATTCAGATGTCGCTGGAGTTTTATGAAAATTGATTTTCTGATATACATGCGTATTTATCCTTTATTATGAATACATGGTATTTAGGAATACAAAAAAATGTAATTATTGATGTATGACATGTTCGAGGATAAATGTCAGCCATTTGGTAACATATGTATCATCCATGGTTGGAATATCTTGTTCAGAGACGATGGTATAGAATTGTTTGGATGATAGAGGAGATTCATGGATAAATAAATTGCCTAATGGAAAGTCAACAAGTGATTCCAGTGAACGATTAGATACTGTCTGTTTGACGAGTCTTGATCTCCATTCTTCAAGAGAAACTTCATTCATTTTTATATGACCTTTATCGGCACTGACAACGACACTCTCGAATGGTACTCCACCATTCGGATGCAGAACATGATAAACATTCCCGTAAATATCCGAACGAGTCATACTTAGATGAACAATACTTTTTACAGCAAAGTCGACGGGTAGTGTATATAATTTCCTATTCAAAGACCCCACTGGGTAACAATGAGTCTTCAGACTAGCAGCGACTATAATCGTATTGATATCGTAGGGATTGCATGCTCCAGTGGTACTATCACTACACATCGAACCTAAACGGTAGATAACAACGGGCAAACCGTGATGTTGAGCTTTAGCCATTAGTTTCTCTGCTACCCATTTCGTTTGTCCATAACCATTGGTTAAACCATTAGGCGCAATCTGATCGATGTGTACTTCGTCCACAATCTCTGACGGTAAGGCACTAATAGTGGAAATATACTGTACAGGAATAAGGTAGGATGTATGAGTCGCTAAACGAATCATTTCGCGAGTACCACAAACATTTGATCCGTAGAGTTGATTGTAGGGAAGGACGAAATTTACTGACGCACCACAACTAAAAATAACATCTGTTTGTTGGGCGAGCGCATCGTACGTTGCATCATCAAGCCCAAATTTCGATTGGGCAAGATCACCACGAAGAGGCACGATGCGTTCATAATATTGGTCTTGCCATAAATGAAGAAAACGGAGATTCTCCCGAATTCGACTCATCGGATCGACGGATGCTAAACATCGAACTAAACATACGAATTTACAATGAACAGGATACTTTCGAAATAATTCTGCAAGTAAGAATGCACCGACGAATCCTGTTGTGCCAGTTATGAAAACTAGCGATGGAGAATTCACTGTTTTTATTGTTTTTCCAGCAATACCCGTAGGTTCAAGTGCTGCGTCATGTAGCATTCGACTAATAATGGAATCTTCCGATGTAAATGTAGGATTTCGAGCCAGTTCTGTTAAACGTTTTAGATTCATATCTGGTTCAAATAAAACATTCACTGGGAGACTGACACCAAGATCTTCACGAATCATGCGAGATAAACGTATAGCTGTTAACGAATTACCACCGTTGGTTAAAAATCCGATGTCATTGTCGGTTGATAATGTTTCACCGGTTACTGTTTCAATGATTGATTTCAAACGATTTTCTATACTGTTCGTCGTTTTCAGACGATCAATATATTTTGCAGCCAATTTTGGACGGCATGGTTTCATTGATGATGTAAGAAGACCGTTTTCCACAGAGAATGGTTCAAAATCAATGATGATTCGTACTGGAATTTCATGTTTTCGAAGCGATTCTTTCGAACCAATANTCATTCAGTTCAGTTTGTTTCATTTCTTTCTCTGTTTCTGATTTGTGTAGATTCAATCGGAGATTTTCCATAAATTCTTCTCGTGTTTTCTCGGTTTGTTGTAAAAAGATCAATTCTTGTTCTTTTTCTGTTAGTAGAGTCGAGAGAAGTTCATTCTGGGCGATTAGCTGTTGCTTCTCTCCAGGTGTGACCGACGCCAATGATTGTCGCGATGGTGCTCGTTGGTGAAAATCAAGAATTTCTTCTAATTCTTGCTCGCCTTCATCATCACTTTCATAGAAATGAGTTTTCTTTGTCACAGTTTGTTGCTCTTCCAAATGCATGCGAAGTTTTTCAAGTTCGTCTTGTTTTTCAATGAGTATTTGTTTTAACGAATCAAGTTCTTCTTGTACTATCGATAATGCTCCGAAGTAAGAGGAAAACTGTTCGAAAAGATTTGTAAAACGTTCTACCAACGACAATGCTACATTATCTGACAGTGAATATTCACCAGGTAGAAGTGTGAGTAATTGCTCATAGATGGAAGTTAACTGTTGCTTATCATCTTCGGATTGACGATCATGAGTCGAGGAAGATATCATGGGAGGCGAACCAGGTGTCGCAGTGGAAGACTACAAAACACATCAAATCCTGTTAGTTACCTTTTGAACTTTATCGTTATAACCTGAAATGATCGAATTTGCGTTTCTCTTGATTGTAATTGTTGTCGTAGTTCATCCAATTGATTAATCAAATCAATTTTATTGTTTTCTAACGATTGGATTTGTTCATTCAACTCAGCTAATTGATGATCGTGCATTTTACGAAGATTTTCTTGTTCCTATGTGCGCACAAAGTTTTTTTGATTTGTAAAGACTAGGAAGAAAAGATGTATGTTTTTCTAACCTTCAATTGATCGTGTTTGAAGTTTCGAAGAGCGTCTCGTTCATTTTCTATTTGTAAGCTTTTCTCTTCGGATTCGCGACGTACAGCTTCTAAATGATGAGATAATTCTTCAACGCGCTTTCGTTCTTCTGTGAAAAGAAGATGATTAACATCTTCATCTTTATCAGCTAGAAGAAATGACAATGATGAGATGAAAAGAGAATAGTTTTATTCCCACTTTGAGACTTCTTCTTGTTCGAACGTTCTTGATCGAGTTCATCTTGCAATTGAGATATGGTTTCTTCGTATTCATCCAAACGTTCAAGCGCTAGTTGATTATTTCGCTGTTGAAGTTGTAAACGTTGCAAGTCATTTTCTAGTTGTCGATTCCGTGAAGTCAAAGAATCGATAGTTGATTGTAAAGAAGATGTTGTATTTGATCCGCCTGAGAAATCACCGTTCCAATCTTCCAATTCTTGAATGGTTTTTCTCAATATCAGCATTTCCTCTTTCAATTGAGTATTTTCTTTTGTCACTTCATCGCATTGCTTTCTTAATGATGCGCACTAAAATACACGACGAACAGATGGTCAACAGATAAGTAAACTGCCTCTCTCGCCCTCTTACTTCTTCTTCACTCAAATTTTGATTTGAGTCATCAGAATCATCATGACTATGTCGTTGATTGTTATTCAATTTACTTGATTTGCTCGTCATTTTCCAAAGAGAAAACACGTTTGACGAACGAAATAGATAAGTGACTACAATGCTAATTAGCAAAGTACTTGTGTGCTTCGCTTCTCCGTCCGATATCAATACTCGTAATGTGATTCATATGTTGATGCAAGAGGACAGATGCATACACCACTAAATGACGCGCTATATTCAGATGTCGCTGGAGTTTTATGAAAATTGATTTTCTGATATACACGCGTATTTATCCTTTATTATGAATACATGATATTTAGGAATACAAAAAAATGCAATTATTGATCGATGACATGTTCGAGGATAAATGTCAGCCATTTAGTAACATATGTATCATCCATGATTGGAATATCTTGTTCAGAAACGATGGCATAGAATTGTTTGGAAGATAGAGGAGATTCATGAATGAATAAATTGCCTAATGGAAAGTCAACAAGTGATTCGAGTGAACGATTAGATACTGTCTGTTTGACGAGTCTTGATCTCCATTCTTCAAGAGAAACTTCATCCATTTTTATATGACCTTTATCGGCATTGACAATGACACTCTTGAATGGTACTCCACCATTTGGATGCAGAACATGATAAACATTTTCGTAAATATCCGAACGAGTCATACTTAAATGAACAATACTTTTTACAGCAAAGTCGACGGGTAGTGTATATAATTTCCTATTCAAAGACCCCACTGGGTAACAATGAGTCTTCAGACTAGCAGCGACTATAATCGTATTGATATCGTAGGGATTGCATGCTCCAGTGGTACTATCACTACACATCGAACCTAAACGGTAGATAACAACAGGCAAACCGTGATGTTGAGCTTTAGCCATTAGTTTCTCTGCTACCCACTTCGTTTGTCCATAACCATTGGTTAAACTATTAGGCGCAATCTGATCGATGTGTACTTCGTCCACAATCCCTGACGATAAGACACTTATAGTGGAAATATACTGTACAGGAATAAGGTAGGATGTATGAGTCGCCAAACGAATCATTTCGCGAGTACCACAAACATTTGCGCCGTAGAGTTGATTGTAGGGAAGGACGAAATTTACTGACGCACCACAACTGAAAATAACATCTGTTTGTTGGGCGAGTGCATCGTACGTTGCATCATCAAGCCCGAATTTCGATTGGGCAAGATCACCACGAAGAGGCACGATGCGTTCGTAATATTGGTCTTGCCATAAATGAAGAAAACGGAGATTCTCTCGAATTCGACTCATCGGATCGACTGATGCTAAACATCGAACTAAACATACGAATTTACAATGATCAGGATACTTTCGAAGTAATTCTGCAAGTAAGAATGCACCGACGAATCCTGTTGTGCCAGTTATGAAAACTAACGATGGAGAATTCACTGTTTTTATTGCTTTTCCAGCAATACCCGTAGGTTCAAGTACTGCATCATGTAGCATTCGACTAATAATGGAATCGTCCGATGTAAATGTGGGATTTCGAGCCAGTTCTGTTAAACGTTTTAGATTCATATCTGGTTCAAATAAAACATTCACTGGGAGACTGACACCAAGATCTTCACGAATCATGCGAGATAAACGTATGGCTGTTAACGAATTACCACCGCTGGTTAAAAATCCGATGTCATTGTCGGTTGATAATGTTTCACCGGTTACTGTTTCAATGATTGATTTCAAACGATTTTCTAAACTGTTCGTTGTTTTCAGACGATCAATATATTTTGCAGCCAGTTTTGGACGGCATGGTTTCATTGATGATGTAAGAAGACCGTTTTCCACAGAGAATGGTTCAAAATCAATGATGATTCGTACTGGAATTTCATGTTTTCGAAGCGATTCTTTCGAACCAATAGAGAGCAATTCACGCATAATGATATTGTAAAACTTTGGATCGGATTCTAAATCAATAATGTGATTCTCTTTGGCAAATGTTTGAGCGAGTTCTTTGTTTGGTACGATCACAGCGGTGACACCATCTTCCAGAAGATCACCGTGAATATAGATCTGATCGATGAATGAACTCTGTGTGAAGACGCCTTGCAAATGCTCCGGCGAGACGAATTGTCCTTGTGCAAGTTTGAAAAAGTTTTTCTTTCGATCAAGAATACGAATTTCAGGTTGTTTCGATGAACTTTGACGTAGTTCAACAATATCGCCAGTTCGAAAAAAACCATCGTCTGTGAAAGCTGCTCGTGTTTCTTGAGGATTGTTCACATAACCAGAGAACATTTGAGGAGTTTTCGTTAGAAGTTCACCACGTGGAAACGGTTTATCATCGGTAGTAAAACCCATTTCAGGAACAGATTCAACACGATAGGAGATAGAAGGCGTTAGTTCATTATTGAACGCAATACCACCGCATTCGGTAATTCCATACGCATCCTCAATTCGACACTGTTTGAAGCATCGTTTGATAAAGTCAAGTATAGTAGGACTGATCAATGCTCCAACAATTGCAATTAAATCGCATCGGCGTGGAATAAGCCGAGAAAATTCTTGAAGAAGTTCTTCTTCTTTTTGTTTATATACTTGTGGATCGTCGGTAGGAACGGATGAAAGCGCTGTTTTAAATTCGGAGTAAATTTTATTCCAGATACTTGGCGGAGCTGGAAATAGTGTGGGTCTCACGAGAGCAAGTTCCTCCATGAGTCGAGCGGGATCACTCGTAGAAAATCCTGCACGTCCACCCGATAAAAATGTTCCATATAAGCTGTTACGGCCACCATACCATGATAAAGGTTGATATGACAGCATGATCGATTCACCGGAGTAAGGAGATGGATATCCAGGAAAAACAGCTCGCAAAGCGCTATCCGATATCATCACTCCTTTTGGAAAACCTGAACTTCCACTGGTATAGATAATCGTGATACAGTCAGCTGGTTGAGCAATTGGATATGAAAATTGTTGATGAAGACCCGCCTGTTCGAGAACGTTCATAGAATGAATCTGAACCGTAGGAGACTGATCCAAAACGAGTGGAGATACAGAATCCATATAGATAATATGCCGAAGTGATGGACATTCGGAATGTACCTTAAGGAATTTCGGTAACATTTGCTTATCACAAACGACAACAGACACTGCTGTATTATTAAGAATAAAAGTTGTATCACGATCACTTGTTAAAGCGTAGATTGGCACACTAACAATATCGTGGAATAGACATGCCCAGTCAGTAATAACCCATTCTGGTCTATTCGAGGCGCAGATAGCAAGATAACTACGTGGTTCAATCAATCGTCTCAATCCATGACCGAAATTGATCGCTCGATCACCTATCTGCTTGTATGTTAACCAGGAATAAGAATTAGAATAGTTCTCTGGATTATCTTTGTCGATATCACGCACACCCAGACAGTGTCGATCACAATACATTTCCATAGCATTATAAATAGCTGCTCGCATGCCTCCATCTGTACAGACTTTCTTTTCACCTTCGCCGAAGGCCAGTTCAACAACGAATGGATGAGGATGTGGTGGACTTTGTATCGTTACACATTCTGCGCATAGATCGTAATTTCTACAGATGGTACAATTGTAGCGATAAGTTCCATGTCGGAATGTACGATTGCAAACATCACAATAAAAATAACTTGATTTCTCGCCAGTATTCATTCGAGCATTTATATTTCCGTATCTAAAAAACCTTGAGTAGTTAAGTTTTTTCTTTGATTCAACAAAGAATATGTGACATGCCACGTGTTTCACCTGACTTGCACAATTACAGTAATCGTTGTGACATATGCATTATACTCATAACGAAAAAGACACGTTTTCATCTTCTTCCTTTCAATGTCATTCATTGTTGTTAACATGGATTTTCCGTTGAATATATATATACAAGATATGAAAAGAAAGAGAAAACAACATGTATACATTTCGTCTATTGCGCTCTTATATCTTATCGAACACACGTGTTCTGCAATACTAATGTCTGTTCTCGTCATTTGCACCCATAACACACCTCTTGTTTTCGTTTATCTTACATATCCTCGGAAAGATTACAAAGCTAGATCATGCCGTTTCGTGACCAATGGCGCGATGTGAAATGTTTACATGAAGATGGAATTCCAATAGATACCACTAGCAATGAAACAGCCAAGTTATTCGATGCCACTCTTACACAATACACCGGCTGGTTCGTAAACCGAATTTAGAATGATGACGGATTTATTTTGTTTCTTTAGGTATAATGATAAACAGATGGGTGGTGTCGAATCGACACTTTCTCGTCTTCTTGCATCTGATCCAACGTGTGTCACTAGCCAAATACTTGCTACTGGTTTAGAATTATTAGCTACTGCATCACCATCTGCATCTAGTCATGCGAAAGTGCTTGAATCACTGGGAAATGCAACGTCATCAAATCCATATATCAAGCTACACACACAAGCTCTTCTTCAATGGTCATCGGGCAGTTTTTCGAAAGCTGCCGACACATGGGAACAACTGCTCGTGCTCTATCCATTTGACATGCTGGCAATCAAATTCTCATCGGATACTTACTTTTATATTGGTGATCGAGAGATGCTTCGTGATTCGATTGCACGCGTTCTACCCATCTGGGAAACATCGTCGGATCGTCCATTGAAATCTTACCTGTACGGAATGTATGCATTCGGTTTAGGCGAAACAAACATGGTCGAGCGATCGAAAAAAGAAGCTCTGTATGGATTAGAACTCAATCCACACGATGGTTGGGCAACGCATGCATTAGCACATGCTATAGAATATGCAGGCGAAGTATCGCAAGGTATTGAAATTTTGAAAAAAACTCAACACGAGTGGAGCACCAGCGACGTTATCAAACCACATATCGATTGGCATTGGGCTTTATATGAAATCGAACGTGGACAACGAGAAGTTGCCGAAGAAATCTTAACCAAGCATATATTGAGTCGTGATTGCGATTTGATTATGTTAGATTTCGTTGATATTGCCTCATTAATTTATCGTCTTCGACTTGCAGGACAAAATTCTTCGACCATTTATACTTCGGCACTATTAAAAAAATTCCTACATGATCATCTACACGACCACACATTGATCTTCAATGATCTTCATATCTATTTTATCTTAGATGATTATGCAGATGAAGAGCATCGGAAAGATTTTCTTCGTACGCTAAAAGAATCGTACGAGACATCGGATTTCGAAAGCAGTTCCGTTTACCGTCAAGTTGGAAAATATATCTTTCAAGCAATGGATGAATTCAAAGCGAAAAATTATTCTCGAGTGGTCGAACTTTTATATCCAATTCGCAATAAAATCTATCAAATCGGTGGATCCAATGCCCAACGTGATTTGTTCTATTTACTTTTAATTCATTCCGCAGTTCATTCTTCCGAACATCATCATCAGCAATTAGCCAAACAGCTCATTAACGAACGATGTTTACAGAGAAATAAAACACAGTCGAAAATGATGGAAAACTACGCTAACGTTTTACTTCACGATTAAAACACTTGCCGAACATTTACCATTTGACCTTTTGAAATAAAACGATCTTCTTATATCTCTTTTTTCTGTAACAGATGGCGTACTGAAACGATCAAAAGGATTTTAACTGCAATTTTCTGTTTTTATGTCCATTGCTACGCAACAAACAGTTGAAAAAAGTCTATTTTTCATAGTAACTATCAATAGTTCACGCCAACAGCAACAACAATAACAAAAGTAACCTAAGAAAGAATTCAAGTCTTGATATTCCTCTTCCTGTCGTTGACGTATTCGTTACACGAGAAAAAAAGTCCATTAGTTTATTCGAAAAAAAACAATCACGCACATGAAAAGAAGAACGACTTATTTTTCTATTTCTCCACTCCCTTTTTTTTTTATAGATGTGTTTTTGTTAAAAGAGAACAGTACGAGTGTGTCGTTGCCTGTGCTGTTGCTGCACTTTTCTCTACTACCATCGTCATTATTATTCCGGTTTATAAACTACTAAATTGCCATAAGTAACTGTAAACAATGACAAAATTATGTATCTGTCAAATTTGCACCTGCGGGTAGGTAGTAGATAATAATTGCAACAATTAGAATCTCTCGGAAATGAAAACCTGAATCATGTGGAATAACAGTGTTGTCTTCATTCTTGTATAACAATCACAGCTGTTGCTTTTATTGTGCCTAGGAAACATCGATGTCCTCATCGCCCCTATGGTATCATCGGTAAAGGTGATCAAGATTGTGCGATCACTGAATACCGATCAGAATTCATTCCACGAGAAGGCGGCGTGCGACAATCGTTTAAACCTGAGTATAATCTACAATTGAGTACAGCACGATTGGATGATGAAACAACGCATAAGTATGACTTCGATTTCTTTTATCAGAAATTCCATATTTCTTGGTGTGCCATTTAGACATGATTTCATTACGCATTCTATTTATAAAACGCAGTCATATAAACCGGAAGAAGTTTATGTTCGCCAAGGCGATTTCGATTCGTTAACTAGTTATAATCAGGAATATACACGTAAGAGACCACAGCGGGATAGAAACGCTTTTAATAGATTGTTGGTGATGATTCTAGCGAAAGGTGGTGAACGTGCGCAAATGATTAGACATGAAGATCATCGAACAGCACAGGCTCCATTCGAGGGTGATCCAACCTATCGCAGTAAGATCTATCATGTCTGAAGTATTGTTTAACTGATAGATCCTTTTCTTTAGCTGATTATCGTAAATGGGAATCGGCTCGAACTGAAGCTATTCGACACGATGGCGGTTATGTAAGAACCATTGATAGATAAACATTTGGCTATTTTTTTTCCCAACTATACTATGTAGGTTCCACCATCCGCTCCATTCCGAGGTGAAAGTACATACACAACGGATTATTTGAAACATGAAGGAGGAATGCGTCAGGCTATTCGACCTGATCAATCCATTTTACAATCTCAAGATCCGTTCGATGATCGAACAGGTTATCGATCAGATTACATTCAACATCCCATGCAAGAACGTTACCAACGCACACGAGAAGAATATGTTCCCAGTGGAGTTTCATTAGATTCGTTGACAACACATCGACGAGATTTCACACCTAAAGATGGTAAAAATCATCGATCGAAAGTTGTACCTGTGTACATTGAATCTGTTTTGTAGCCGACCGAACACGTTCAATGAAACCGGATGAACAAGGTTTTCGATCAAATGCTCGTTTCGATGATACGACAACTAATAAAACTGATTATAAACCATGGGAAGTTCAAGCAATACAAACGCATAGACCCGATGAATATCGTCCATTACCCGGTGATATGGATTTGAATACAATGTACAATTCTGAATTCACACCTAAGCCATACGCAAAAACAACAGCCATTCGTCCAGTCGAAAGACACGGAACGGATGCCAGATTTGAAGGTAGCACAACATATTTAGGCGATTACAAACAGTGGCCTGAAGGACGACAAGCGGCAATACGAGCAAATAATGGCTATGTACCACCAAGTGTACCATTCGAAGGAATGTCAACATACAGAGGTGAGAAAAGAAAAGCTTAATGAAATTTAGATGAAAGTATTTCTCTTATAGGTCACTATATTCAGCATGAAGGTGGTGCTCAACGATCTTATAAACCTGATGGTGTTGCTTATCGCTCCACCGCACCGTTCGATGATGCAACTATGTATAAAACTGAATATACAAGAAAGGAAGTTGAACCGTGTCCAGCCTGTTTCCTTGAGTAAGTTCGCATGTTTTTTCTTGATTTCGAAAATCACTGTTTTCATTCATCAATTCAGTACGCCACGTAGTAATTTCGCTTTTGCTCACGCGGAACCAACTGGTCACAAATTTTATCAACCACACGCTGAAGTATTTCGATCACAATATCAACAACCTGTCGCAGTTTAATGACAAACAAAGACACGTCTACTGAATAAGGAGATGAAAACAGCGCTACATATCTTTCTTTTTCTCTTTCTCACTCTATTTGACACTGAATCTACTTTATATCAATATCTAGTTTTCTCTTTCTCAAGAAATATACACGTTGATAAATGCATTTTTCTTCTCACATTCGAATGAAACCTTATCGGACATGTTGAAGTCGTAGCAGATATGAAAAAAGAAATTCATGTGTGCTTATGATTAATCAGCTAAATTTATCGAAAAAGAAGAAAAGACCGAGAGACAAAACCAGATCTTTTCCCTCAGAAAAACACCCTTTCCTTCTTTTATATACAATCGCATGAACAACATGACGCAGAAAAGAAACGCATCTGTACAATAAATAAAAGACGACATTCTACATCTAATTATACAAATAAAAAAAAACAACAACAACAAAGGATTAGCGAAAAATATCTGACATTGAACAATTCATTTGCTTGAGGGTAGTACATCGGACTGAATTCAATTATCATTTGATCGGGACTATTTTCGGTTTCAAACGTGCAGATGATGGATTCGACTGTTTAACCACTTTCTTCTTATCGTCAATGTTACCATTCAATTTTGTAGCCGTTGAAAATGCCGGTCTTCAAGGAAATTCAATGTATATCACAATCAACAAAACAGAGCACTTACTTGTTTAAGTTAGAAGCTGTAGTAGACAATGCGGTAATTAACCCTCGGCCAGCTGGAACTTTAGTAATTGGTCTAATTGAAAGCAAATGGCACAGATTGAAAATAGTGTAAATGAAGAAGACTTACTTCGGACGGTTTTGTTCGTTTT
Organism: Adineta ricciae; assembly: GCA_905250025.1. Taxonomy (NCBI): domain Eukaryota; kingdom Metazoa; phylum Rotifera; class Eurotatoria; order Adinetida; family Adinetidae; genus Adineta; species Adineta ricciae. Next base: position 445,129 of record CAJNOJ010000057.1, on the reverse strand, counting down.
TCACCACCCGTGGTCGATTAGCTGCTGGAAAATGATGAAAACAAACGATTGAAAATGTAAATAGAGCAAAGATTTCGCTTATACTTGATGACTCTTTTGGTACCATTCGATCGTTGCTTATACTTATTTGTTTCATCGGTTGCGATGGTTTTGACAAATTTTCAATTTCTTGTCGCAGATTCCTAAAGACAAATTGCTGATCATCTATTTCCGATCTCATATTCTAAAGTCTATACTTGATTGTTGTTTCACTCTCGAGTAGCTTATTGTTCATTTCTTGCTTGATCAACGCATATTCAGCAACAATCTAAAGATAAAAGATGTATTTTCCCATGAAAGTCTTCATATGGACGTACATTGTCAAGTGTTTCTTTCTCTAATAACAGCATAGTGTGATCATTTCGAAGATTGTCAAGTTCAAGATTCTAAAGATCAGAACAATAGATGTGTAAGATCAAAATGCGGATAGTTAACTCACGGTTTGAGCAAGTAATTGTTCTTTCTCAGCAAGAGATGCAAGAAATTGTTCGCGTTGTAGATTATGTTCTAGAAATGAAAGAGTTCGTAAGGTATCCTTTGCTAGTGAGATTTGTCCTACCTTGAGCGAGTGCTTCTATTGCTTGTTGATGTTCTCGGTTTAACAATTCTATTTCATTTTCGTGTAACTAGAAGTAAACGAACACTAATCGTTTTTCACATTATGAATCGTTAGAATATTACTTTTTTTAACAAAACACATTCTAGTTGTAAATTTGCTTTACCCTAAAGTATAAAGATATTTTATAGTTCATACGGAGAAGTTAGATTTACCTCTTCTAGAATCTTGTTTTCTTCTTTTAATTGGATTAAGTCATGCCGAGAATCTAATTCTGAAACGAAAACAACCTAAAACTCATCTATACACTCTTGTATTCAACTCACGTTTGATATATTTATTTGTTGGTGTATTTCCAGTTAACTTTCGTTTATTATTCATCGGTGTCTGAGTGGTATTTAGCACTGAACTGCTGACATTTACTCCAGTAAAGTCTTTACGTCTTGTCGAATAAGCCAGAACTGGTTGTCGACGAGCTTTAACACTAAAACATATACAAACATAGACATTCATGTTGCTCATCTGCAAGACAATACCTTGAGCTTGACTCGGAATGGTTTGATAGTTCATCTTCGTCGACAAGGATAGGTAATCGTGCTAGTGCTTCATTTAATGCATCTTGATCCATTGGTCGAATCGGTCGATCATCATAGTCAGAATAAGTATTTTCGTCTTGTGAAATGTTAATCATCGGATCAAGATCCATCGCTCTGTATTCACAACTAGTCAATCTGAAGAAAAATAGATTTGAGGTTTTATTGTAAATCTTTATAGCTCATCTGACAAGAACATATATATATATAGTAAAAAAGAAGAATCTGAGTAAGAACAAAATAAGATTTAGTTGCTAGCAGCACGAAAATGATCATCATCAGTTGTCGAATAGATATGTCCTTCACCCGAAAGAAATTCCAAAGCTTGTCTAAAACAAAAGTTATATGCATGTCCGGCCATTGAATATGTGACAACTCACTTGACTTGATTTTCACTGAATTGTTTCAATTGTTTACATATTTCTGTTACACTATAACCAGTCATAGATGTTACTGTTTTCAAAACGTTAAGAACAGCATTTTGAACAGGTGTAAAGCCGTTTGCTATTGCCGATGATTGTTGAGTTTGACCACTGGTATGACTAGTATTCGATGTCATTCCAGTTCCAGTCTAAGTAATGAAGAATATAGTGTTATTGAAAGGATTCGTCATTCTAAATATCGTACCAATTCGCCCTGTTTTCGGATGCTCATACTCGCATGAACGCATTCGATCGAATGGGCAAGTAATTCATTTAATGATTGCATTTTGTTGATGTGATGAGCAACGACATGAACTTTATTATTGAATGTTTTGACTTGACCCACAACTTTGATATAAGTCAATGGTTTCATTGGCTCACCGGAATCCTAAAGGGTAAAACTTATGTCATCTTTTCTTCTCGAGAAAACAAGACAAACATACGTCATGCCACCATTTGATTTCTAGTAAACCACCTGAATGATCGTCGATTTGGTATGTAGCTAAACTACCATTCGCCTCATGGTTCGCCTCACGAATCAAACCCATCACCATCACTGTGTTGAATTTCAAATGTTTATATACAAAACAATTGTCCGACTCGGAATGTTTTGCATTGAGAATCGTAGCGACTGTACACGTCAGCACGCCTTTTACTGTCGAACGCTGCAATTGGCAAATGAACAAACTCGATATTAATCAAACGAACTAACCTGGCCACTGCCTGTATCATTATCACCGCTACCACCAGCTTTACGTTGTTGAAAACCACTACCACCTCCTTGTTCTTTGATCGATTGGAGATTATTAGTATGTTTTTGATTTGTGAAAGGTCTTACCCCAGAGAGCCATTGTTTCGTATTAAGATCAGATGAAGAGTTCAGCAAGGAAAGATAAAATGTAAGATCTATCTAGTGAATGAATGTATATTTGTATAACAATAGCAGTTTTGTAATGTGTTAGCCAATCAATGTATGTGCAAAGTTATTGGATAACAATTTCGCTCTATAGGTGACGTTCATAGATGAAACATGAAATCATTGGTGCTGATGAATTCTTTATTCTACGAAATGAGACGAGACGATAGTGAAAATTGTGTTTGATGATGATATTAAATAGTGTTTCGATTATCATTTCTTTCTTCGCTCTGTCGTAATTTCAAGCAGTGCGTGAAATTTTCAGAGTTTATTTTTGCACAAGTAAATCGTAAACATATATCATGCTACAACCATTTAATTCAACGCGGTCAATCGTTCAACAAATGATCGAGCAAAGGTTTTTGTTTGTTCATAATAAACATCATTATATATGTGTCCGTCTTCATACCATTTCACAATTGATTCCTTATCGATACACTGTTGATCAAGAAAGAACTGGAATAACATAGATACGGTTTGCACTAAACGTTAAAAGCTTGATATGATTTGAAAGAGAATTACTTAGTAGACTCACTTCGCCAAGCATAATTCTTTTTACATTCTGAGAGAAAGACTTCGATAGCAAATAGAATTTGCCTTTGAAAATTCCGATCTGATTGGTAATGAAGAATAGCCGAGATTTTACTCGACAATAAGTTTGCTTTTTCTTCTGGTAATGATTCGTTCCAAGCTTTCAAATAACTTCGAACAACCATAATTACCCGTTGAGTCATATTCTTCTCGCAAATTTTCTGGGAAGAGAATCTTTTCTTAACAAATTTGCAATGACTCAACTAGAATTTCTCACCCGAACATATTCATAGATGGCAGGATCATTTACATTCGATGTATCTTTGAATAGGTTAACTAACTTTCTGTACGGTTTACGAATACGAACATATTCAGGAAGTTCAGAAATCAATTCACTCGTTTCTTCCGAACTATTCGTTGATGTGACTGAGTTTGTTCGTGTTAGTGTTCCTATGATTTAGAAATATTTGAAAGAATGAGCCATAGCAGTTCGAATCATCTACCTAAAGGTTCAGTTCGATATCCGTGTTGACTGAGAAACGATTCCGTCCAGTTTTTGTGAACGACTCTTCCAATCATATGGTCAACGAAAGTCTCCTTTTGATACCAATCAATTACTTCTGGTAGTGAAATACACTGATGTCGAAGAAACCACTCCAATAACATTGTCATCATCTCCGTTTCTAAAAACGAAATATAATATTTTTGATGAAAAAAAAAACGATCTTCCTTTACTCTCTAACGCGGTCATTCGTGTGAGCGTTTCAAAAAAGAACTGCATGGCAACTAAAACTTTTCGTTTACATTCTCTTCCAACAACATGTTTTTTAATAGTCGATATATGTCGTCTTAAAATTAATTCTTTGTATTTGCCCTTTTCTACTTTTATCGAATGCCATGTTTGAAGATATGCATTTACCATTACAACAAGGCCATACTGTTTCATTGAGTTTTCACTTGCCTTCTGCGTCTAGAGATGATGTTCTGTGCGAAAATTATATGGAGAGATATATTGCTTTGTAACCTGAAAATGTTCGTTGATTTTTGCCTCACTCATTGGACCAATATCACGAAATAAACTAATTGATTTATGACTTGGCTTCCATTTTCTAACCTTTTCTGCTGATCCGATGGCGGCTGCATCAAGTTTGACTTTCTTTGGTTTTTTCGCTAGAAAATATATCGAAAAAACAAACCCATTGCATCTCACTGTTCTGACATACATACTTGCACTCTCATCTGTATTCGTACTAAATAATAACAAATTCTCCAGTTGATTTGTAGAAAAATAAACGACAACCTACTGATCCTTTTTCCACGTGAACGATTTACTGTTGGTTTTAATCGTGTCAAGGGTTGATTGAATTACACCGAGTAATTCAGGATTAACATTCGGCTTCGAAGACATCTCTTCCAATGGTTGTTGTACTTCAACTTTCAATCGTTGATTTAATTCACCTTCAACTTCTTCGAGTACTAATTGTCGACTTTTGATCAATCTCATGTTATGGCCATATTCACGTTCGATAGTAGCGAGTCTTTTCGAACGCCAAATTTCACATTTCTGCTCTTGCTTCGTACGTTCTTCAACGATAGCTTTCGATGCATCAGTTAACGCCATATGTAAATCCATCACGTCGTTTTTGACTTGTTTGATGCTGTCCGAAAGCATCGTTTGATGCACTTCCAAGTGATCCATACATAATCGTTGCATACAATGCAGACAAATCACGGATTGAAAGTTCGAACATACTTCTTCTTCACATCTCTCCATGACTGATTGTCTCTGAATAATTCTACAGCAACAGATTTTCGTTTATCTATGTATACTCGCTCACAAACACGTGGACATAGAAAAGAAGAAGTTCTTTACTTCTTCATCTTGTAAAAGACTAATTTCGTCATATAATTCCAGATATCAACAGCGAGCGAAGGATAAGCAAAGAACGAAAGAAAAGTGGATTTTTATCTTCAGACGATATGATGTTCTTATTCCCGATGAATAATATTCTCCGCTTCCATTTGTTTCCGGATACATTTATAGGTTGTACAGTGCATATTTCCTCCATCTTCTTAGAATATCATATTCTCAGATTTATCTCAATGTTCACTTTCGAGCTTTTACCAAACGAATTACTACACAATATATTGTCATATCTTCATTCGGATGAAATTATCTACAGCTTTTTGAATCTGAATCTCAGATTTTACAATTTGTGTGTTCCATACATCGAACGATTAAATTTATCAACGACGAACAATGCTCAACTATGGTGTACATCAAACTTTCAATTAGTTCCATCGATAGTCAAAACATTGAAATTCAACGATACACAACTCGATTGGATTTTCGATTCTTCTGATAATGTTCTTGTTTATTTCACGCAGTTGAAAACAATATACTTGAGAATTCTTTCACAAAACGATCATTATCGATGCTATTTACCAGCTTTCAAGCAAAAGATCTCTTCTTTAACTATGGAATATCAAAATGCGACACTGTTTTCAAAAGTTGATCATGAAATTTTAAATGAATTCATCAATAATGATCCTTCGACGACAGTGAATTCATTAACTATCGATGGTGTATGTTTATCCATTGATAGTGAATATTTTCAAATTTGTCAAACGTTGAAACGATTGACATTGTCAGTTGAATATCAACATCATTTGTTTATTTTATTGGAATATCTTCCGCAATTAGAATATCTAAATATTGGTATTCGAGAAGGTATATCTTTTCGAACATGGATGAAAACATATGAAATTGATGTATATTTTCTTTTTTAGGTAAAGCAGGTAGATATGATTATGATTATTCGAAAACGAGATATCTATCGTTAAAATTACAACGATTAATCATGTCCGCGAATGATATTGATTTTCACGATCTGAATCTTTTAATTGAACAATGTCGAACAACACTGAGCGTTCTGAAATTACATTTGAAGATTGACTATATCATCGATGGACAAATGTTAGAAGCGTGGAAAGGATTTTTAAAAGAATTTTACTTCTATTTTTTCTGTCATTCACTTGGTGATGTGTTTGTTGATCCCAATGCTCTATTATCTTCATTTCAAACATCGATTTGGCTACGCGATCAACCGGTAATGTTTTTCACGAATTCTTTTTATCGAACATGTGCTATCGTTTCGCCTCCATCTCATTGTCGAAGTTTTAATTGTTCGTTGACGAATGAATTTCTTGACTATCGTGTGAACAATCAATATCTACAATTGACGATGCCACGAATTAAACGGATATTTCTCAATGATAAACAACAGCCTATTTACACCAACCGGTTTTTCCGTGTGTTCGGATCGATCTTCGTTAATCTACAGATCTTAGAAATTGGTTCGAATTTTCATCTGATGGATAACGAAAATCAACATGATGATCTGAAACTGCTCACTGTTCATACGTTGATCATTGTCACCAATCAAGATTATCTCAATGTTCAACGTTTACTGAAACTTCTACCAAATCTATCCCGTCTCGTGATCGATTACGATCTATTAGTAGCCAGTACATACGATCTGTCATATACAATGGGAAACCGAAATCAACTACGAGAAATCTTGATCTATTTTCAACCAAATCAACATATAGAACTTGATGACGAACTAAAAAATCGAGTGAAGTTCGTCTACGGCAATGCGAAGATATTGTCTTGAGCGAAGTTTAACAGTGTGTTTTAAACAAGAATATTTTGACAGAACTATGAGCGTGCACGAAATATTTGTATTCAGTCAAAGTCATCGGTCATTTATTGTGCTACGTGCAAAACGAAGCGGGAGGAATCGAAGTTGTAGAAAGTTTTGTTTTAATACTGATTTTGTCCATATGTAAACCAAGGGATCAGTGATTGTCGCTACAAAAATAAGCTGAATCGATAAATTAGTAAATTCTTCGAGATAACATCGATTTTTGTAGCGTAATTGTTGAGCAATGATCAAATTTAGGAAAACCAAAGCTGTCGAGGGCAGACGCCAGAAGAAAAACGAAAGGAAAATAATAAATGCTTGCTTAGTTAACTGAATATTCTTTTTCGCTAACGTATTCATTCGTCTAATACGCTTTCTCATATTCCTATCCTCTGCGATTGGTGTAATCAGATTAGCCCGATGTTTGCGCACAGTGAAACATATTTTCACATAAATCAGACTTCCAATTAATGCAGCACAAAAGATGCAGAATAGTTGAATAATCATCGCGACTCGTGATGCTGTATCCGACTGTCCGTAGCACGTATTCGAAGGTGGATATGCAATTGCGTGATACGCACCAAATACAATACCAAAGAAAAATGTGACTGCAATCCAAATGAAAATGTGTTTTAAACGAATAGCATTCATATTAGAATTTCCATTTCGATTCAATAACATGTACAAACGTTCATATGCGATAGCAACAAATCCGAATGGTTGTGTTACATTGAAAATAGAACGTATTGCCATAGTTGCTCGGCAGGAGTTTATTATAACAGGACTATAGTGAATAACAGGTATTTCATTTTCACAATTTGCTATTGATGTGTTCCAGGTTTTAGTTAAAACAACGGTTTCTAATATAGCACAAACGACTGCACGTAGAGAATCAGAACAAAATATTATTACGATAAGAACATTTGTTGATGTGCGTAGTCGAGATCGACAGTATAATTCGTAGAGAAGGAATAGAGTAAAGAAACTGCCGAGAAACAGTCCGAAATACATGAGCAAAATCGAACTAATACGACACGTGTAAATAATAATCGTGGTTAACATTGAAACAATACGGATCCTTTCTGCTAATCTCTCCAATTCTGACATAGACAACAACATTATGTTTTCCGGTATTATTCAGAGGTTTGAGATTTCTAGACAATAGGTTTTTTGAATACGACGTATATATTGTAATGAAGTATTAATTCAACAGCGTCATAGATTTTAGATGGTGAGATAATTATTTCATAGAAAATGAGTATTAGGTCACTTAAACATAGGTTATGCATTCTTTTTCGAAAGAGAAGTCAGTAAAACCGTTGTCTTTTAGTACAACAGAGTATTCAATGAGCGGGATTGCAGACATTTTCATCGAATTTACGCACGGTGAGTTTTGTTCGTTACTATTGGAGGAAGAAGAATATGAGTCATCGTCTGAAGTAAACTCGTCAGCTTTTTATACTGCTTGTTCTGTGCTAAGGAAAAAACATTTACAATAACATGAGTGTCAAACGACAGTTAAGCTCGAATGAAAATCTCAATAAAATACCAAGTAAGATCGTTTTTTAAATAATTTCAGTCTCCATTATTGTGGTTCTACTTAGGAACAACGAACTTAATTACTTGTTTCGAGCACTTTTCCAATGAAATTTATTACGAAATATTCGACTATCTCGACGGATGTTCTACACACAAGGCATTTTCCAATCTCAATAGTCGATTTCAACAGCTTCTTACATCATCTAAATACAATCTGAAAATATCCATGCAGGATGATTCCACGACCAATGTGGAATATATATGCACGAATGTTATCCTTCCAAATAAACATCGAATCATCTCGATTCATCTGTGGAATACATACTCCATACAACATTTTTTCCAACATTGTTCTATTGATTTATCATTCTTCCGTCTACGGTCAATTATTCTTTACGGTATCAGTTCGTTACAACTTCAAGTGCGTTTGGCAAGTTTGACATTTTTACCCAGTCTTCATGAGTTCACTTGTTATATAAACGACAATCAATCTCAGATTAATGACATCTACCACCGGTTTTTTCAAATGCCCTCGTTGAAGTATCTGTCACTGTCGATACCAACAGACGATGAAGTTAACGTTTTAAAGCCTTGCGATACTGTTGAACATCCAAGTCATATAGAAACAATGATTATCAGTCACAAATGTACGATACCTATACTGACGTCGATACTTCGCTGTACACCGTATATAAAATATCTAACCTGTCAGATGTTAATCGAGTCAGACAACGAATTGACAACTGATGTTTGTTTATCCTTACCAAATCTGACTCATATTACTATGGATTATTGTGCGATGCGATTCTTCAAATTTGAAGCTTTTATCAAGCAAATCTCTTCTTCCGTGAAAGTGTTAAAACTTCAGCATTTCGAGAGTCAACATTACATCGATCCAAATCGTTGGAAGCAATTAGTTTCACAAAATATGCCTTACTTACGTAAGTTTCTCGTATGTTGCACAGTAGTGACTAACGCTGACTTTCGAAATAATCATCGTAATGCTTTTATTCATCAACTGACTTCGAAATTGTGGATCGCGCAAACGTGGACTATTGAACTACGCATAGCCAATAGTGAAATGTCCTACCTGATACAAAAACCACCACTGAAATCTGTTGATCAGAAGATGAATTCTGCTAATGGAATGAAATTGTCGATAACAAACCATCGGGGTATTGAACGAATTACGTATTTCAGATTACATTTCGCTCCCATCGTACGCGCAGTTCGGTTCAGTGATCTACACATATCTTTCTCTAAAATATCATCCTACGGTTTTACTACTATCCTAGAATCATTACCGAATCTTCAATCATTGGAGGTATCTACCCTACCCGTTCAGCAATGGTCTACTCTAAATGAGGAAGATTCCGAAACACTTCAACATATCATCAATACCAATAGTATTAAGACAGTGCGACAATGGATGAATTTAGACCTACTACACTTTCTCATCAAGCTCTGTCCTCGAATGGAACACTTCGAAGTCAATTGGGTCGAGGCAAGCGCAGTAGAGAACTTGGTACGAGTAGTTCTTATGAAACATGCCACTCATATTCGTGAACTTCATTACTTTGAGTGTTGTGTCTTGAACGAAACAGACGCGCTTGTCGGCCAAGTAAAAAAGTTAATCGATACAGAAAAGCTACTTTCCGATTACAAGATTTCGCAAAACGGAAACAAGCTTTCGCTTCGTTGGAAACCCTCGTTGTGACTATTTGCAAAGAATTTTGTATTTTTCGTTCTATTTATTCTTAAATAACAACAACTCCGACTAAAGTAACTATATTACACTGAAAAAACAATGTTGTTCAAAAGGAAAAACCATCATGGTCATCATAAATGTATATGCACAATGAAAACAATCAAAAATGGACAAAAAAAGAGAGATTTTAACATCTTTATCAATGACTAGATTGAAAAAAAAAGCAACAAAAAATTTTATTCCGGTGGAATAGATGCAGGTTTGGAAAGACTTTCATTTAATGCAGATGACGGTCGGGCTCGATTTGGTTGTTGATCCAACTAGAAGCACCGAGAAGAATCGTTTTTCTTTTCTTATTCAAGTAAAGCAATCACGTTTTCTTACTCGATAGACAAGTGAATCTTTCAGATCAACTGATGCATTGTCCAGATTTCGCGTGATTCCAATCTTTTGTAATGCCAACAAGAGAACATGACAAACGTTCAGAAAGCAAATGTCTTTTTCATCATTACAAACACGGATTAGTTTTTGAAAATTGTAAGCTATGGCTTGAAAATCCCACTACAACAAGTACAATAAACATTTCTGTTATCCTAGCAATGGTTTTTACTTTATCAATCATATAATTCGTCCATTGTTCGTAAGTCAGAAACACATCGGCGTTCAACCGTCGTTCGCGATCGACACGTTCATCATCATCCGAGGATGATACTGTTGTCTCATCATCGATCGATCCGTTGACATGTTTTCCTGATCGAGGGTCGTCGTCATCGTCATCATCAAATGCTGGTAAATAACATGCAGGTACATCTTTAAACAGAGCTTTCAAAGCTCGTTCAAAGAATATTTCAGGTTTTAACACAAGAATTTTATTTCCTTCTCGATCCGTTCTTGTGAAACATTGATGTTTCGCTGCCCAATCCAGCGCTATTTCCAAGACAGTTGCAATCGCCGGTTGTTGCATCAGTAATTTCCAATAGAAACGATTGGCTTTATTGAATATCTTGATTTTATTCACATTCAATCGAACGATGTCATATTGCTGTTTATTTAGACTGATGATTGTCTTGGATTTGACTAGATTGTTATGCGAATCGATAATGACTCGAACGCGTGTTCCGGTCAGTTCAGGAATGTTTAAAAATGAATACGCTGGTTCGAATAAATGCTCACATTGATCTTCGACTAAGTATTTAAAAAGATTTGTTCGTGCTTTTTCGTAATTGGAAATATAACGTGACTTGACATTTGCCATGGTGATATAATATGATTTCAATGCTTCAGAAATCGTTCGAGACGATAGATGATGAATTCGTTCTTTTCGCGAACGAATTTCACAGAGGAAGTCCCACATAATCCACGCGAACGATTTCGATTTAATCAAATGTTCATGTTCGTCATGTTCTTCTGTATAAGCCACATAATACCATGCCGATGCTTTTTGTAATTGTAAACGTGCAACTTTTGGATCTGCGGAGATGAGCGTTGCTTCACGATCTCGTTTTCGTTGTTGCTTTTCGTTGTAACGAATAAATTCATTGAGAAATTCTCGTCGGGTATCGGTTCGTAAGCGTTTGAAATCTTGTCCAGCAACATCAGCTGCATCGTACGAACGTTTCTCATCGAGAAATAACGGTTGACATCCTGTGATCAATTCCGCTTCAGTTGAATAATCATACAGATCAAGAATCTGTTGTAATTTATTACAATACAGACTGTACTGACGTCGAGCATCTTCAATGTACGTTTCGAAACCATCGATCAATAAATTTTCGTCGACTTCGACGAAATGCTTCTCGTCGAGATATTCCAACTGAACGTGTAAATCATACGCACAACGTGCTTGCCGGTAGATTTTGCCCAGAACCTTTCGACTGGCATATGTTCGAATTTCCTTCTCCATAAAATCAGGATAACGCGGTGCTTTAAATTCTCGACGTTTTTCATCATTAACCGGATTCACGCCTGTTTTCGGATAATCAACAACAGCGGCGATATCGCGTGCTAATTCAATACAACGTGGACTCGTCGCTGATTCTAAATCTGCCCATGCTAAATGTGCATTACATAATTCACCTAGGAAATCATTCGCCATGTAGTCAATTAGAAATTCAGCAACGTCGTCCATTGTGACAGCATGATCGAGAAGTTTCTTCTCGGATGTATCGTAATTCAATGGTTCGATTTGATTTTCACGCGGCGGAACAAGATCCGGCAACCAACAAACCCAGTAAACGTCGCCATCGAGATCAGAGCCTGAAATTTCATCGGTATGTGGACGATTGCCTTAATAGAAACATCAACCGATACAAATGAGACAATGTAAACTTCGAATCTCGTCTTACCATTACAAGGAAAAACGATACAATCATGTAGATGATGTAAATGTGGAATGTCGACTGCCTTCAAAACCCGAATATCGCCTAAAATGCAAGATGGATGGAAAGAAAGAATAGCAGGCATAACTCACCTGGATATAAGCAAGGATTTTTCGTTACAGCCACATAACCAAGTACAATTTCTGATTCCAATTGACTATTTGATGTATATTGAATAAAGACTTCGCCGTATTGCAATGTCCGACTTTCATCAATAATACCGAACATGGCTCGGCCATAGGTTTTTGGTATCGAAATATTTGAACGTTGTTTCAAACACCGAAGTCGATCACGAAAAGCTGCGATTAATAACGAACGAAAGAATGGCTCTTGTGAAATATCAACTAAACAAATACAAGTCATTTCCTTTGATTCACTGTCGAATTTCACTTACTTCCCGCATTGCTAATTTTTTCAAATTCAAAAAATCGAACTTTATCCAACAAACTAATCGCTTCTCGACATTTCAACAATGCCATTGTAGCACGAAGACGCGCTTCGTTTTGTATATGCAAAAATGCGACATCTTGCACACCGAGTGATGAAAGCAATGTAATCACTTGTCGATTCAATGTCAAATGACACGATTTCGAATAATCAATCACCTCCAAATCATAATGATCACATTCAAATTTGATCTGAGATCGACGTACTTGAATCACTTCACGTGTACCTAGCACATCAAAGTCAATCGATCAGTTAGATTTCAATAAGAAAGATATGAATTACCCAATTCGGGTGCTTTGACTAAAACACCTTTCATTCCAGCCATTCGAATTTGTAAAGCACATGGCAAATACCCTGATGTTTGATTGAGGTCCAAGGCTTCGAAAACACGACGCATCATTGGTTCGCTAATCTTGCCGATTCCATCTGTAAAAACATATCGTCCATCGGGAGATTTGACATCCGGAATTTCTTCAACTTCAGTCGATTTTTGTATCGTAAAGGTCTTGATTGAACCGGTAAAACATAATGCCATACGTGTCACATACGATGACACCGAATATTCGTAACGAAAATCACCCATCCAGTTTCGAATCGTCTCAGCTGTATTTCCATTATTTGGTTTATAGAACCAAAACGACCGATCACGTAGTTGAGAATTCGAACAATGAAGATATTCGTAATCTGTTTGAGCAATCGTTAGATCTTGTTTAATCAAATTTAAGATATGTTCGCGACATTGCACAACTGTTTCCGCTGACATGGTGATCAAATCTTCATCACGCAAAAGAACACGACAGAAGGCAAACGAGGAGCCGAATCTTCCACCACGTAACACACGATTTTCCTTCATTGGACGCATCGGTTGCGGTAAGAGCTGTGTTGGCGTCACAATCACACGTGGAACATAACAATAATTCGGTGTTGTGCAATCGAATAACCATCGAGCACCAATATCCGAGTATTTCACAGCATTATTGCACAGAGCAATATAGATATCCATGAAGCGATTGTCTTTACAACTTTTCCACAGATCACGCAAAGTATGATAGAACAAAGACGAATCGTTGGAGATCTCCACTAATTTCGAAACGAATTTATCGGTAAGTTTATCCTTTAGACGATAACCTAAGTGAAACATAAAGAGTTAAAGAGCAAAATTCGACTACCGAGAAAGACAAACCTAATGAATTAAGCATATGCCAAGCATAGTTACAAAGATAATTTCCAAATTGTAAATTTTCATACGGATTGACATAATCACTTGGCAAATAAACAATCTGTATGTTGCCAAAGAGAACTTTCACGTTGTTTTCCAGCAAATTGCTCGCTAAATCATTAATCATTTTGCTACTCGTATTCAATAATGGAATTCGAACATGCATCACTGATGATTCAGCAATATGTTTCGTATCGAATCGATGGAATCGTGTTGATCGTGTTCGTTGTCTGGTACCCAATTCATCTAATTCCATTTCTTGAATTGGCTTCAATGCATAAAGAAGTGGTATGAACAAATCGATGAAATCATCTTGATGATTAACAACTAAATACGATTCTGCATGTTCATGCGCGATCGTCACGAAATAGAGTGTTTTATTATAGAGTAAATCATCATCTGTATTCAAATAATCGCTATTTCTAATCGATCGTAAATGGATTGAATGTGGCATCGAACGAAATTCTAATTCAAATTTATCAATGTCCGGTAATGTCGAGGCATGAGCAACATATGTTCCACAGTCAAGAAATGTTCCAAGTGTTACTAAATGACAGATCGTCGACAGTGGTGCATTTTTGCGAGTTGACGTTAAATTCAATGCTGGATCAACTGCGATGGGCGAAAGGTTTTGTTTTTGTTGTTTGATTCTGATCTGTTCACGTTGCAGACGGCCACGATAACCGTACTGAAGACGTTCCTTCGGTGTATAGTCAATAATTTCGTTGTCATTCGTGCGTTTCGTTTCATCGAATGCTTCGCAAGTTGTTGTGAAGTAAAGCCAAACAGGCATACCAGCTTGAAAACGTTTGCAAACATCATGAGTTTGCAATGGTTTTCGGGTTTTGTAATAAATGTTATCAAGACCTTTGATATGTAACGATGTTCGCGGGTCAGGATGATGCACTTCTTTGCCTCGACATTCTTTTAATAGTGACATTAATGATCGTAAACCATGATCAACTTGTAAACTTTCTTTGTGGTGAATACTAAGCAGAAATTCGGGTTTATGTCGAGTTTTCGAATTTGGTTCAATTTTAGCACGAGCACGGTGCTTATTAAGATCATCGAAAAGTTGAAAATTCCGATTCACATAGTGCTTTCGACGATTGAGAGGATATTTATCTAGTGGATTCGATGTCATCGTGAATTCGAAATTCGTTATGAATAACCCCGATAGTATGTTCTACGTTGTGTCGTTCGCACAGCGAAGAGCAAATAAAAACAGTAAAATAAAAAATTGAACATGTACACATTCACGATAGAGAGAGAGAGAGAGGGCGCCAGTGGACATGATTTTGCACTTGAATTATATCTCAAATGCAGTGTGCGTGTGAGCGAAAGGAAATTGTTCTTGGATAACTAGTACTACTTTTGAAAATGACATATATGTGAAGTACTGCTTTGAAAAAGATCGATTTTGCCTGTATGGTTAAAACAGATATTTGAACGATGCGCAAGTGTGAAGAAACATTTGCACGTTAGATGACATGCTTGTAAATAGAACGCCGATGTCAGAATTATCCACATCCATTGACACTTGATAGAATTTCCCGAAAACAAAGTCTATTTAATCAGGCAGAATAAAACTCGATGATCTTGCATAGAATAAGATAATTATAAATCATGCGAACAAAATGACATCCGATAGCATTGTCTATCTTGACAAGAATGCTCATTGTACGACGTAAATCAACAGCAAACGGCGTGCTTTGAAATACTAAACATAAATTACATTTTTACATGTCGGGTAATCATATGTCGCCTTAATTACGATTGCGATGTACTTCGCAAGTGTGATTGTTTTTCGGCTGACGGAAAACAAGTTGCCAAATAGATGACAAAAATATTTATTTAGTAGCTAATTAAAATTTATAGTATCATTGAGAAGCGCGTGAAAGAGAAAAGAGAACGAGTCGGATGGTTTTTTTTTCAATGATAGTTTATTTGGTTTAGTTTATTGAAGAAGATTCTCAGAATGCACAGAAGATTAATATTGAACAACAAGAAAAATATATGTGTGTGTGTTTGAGTTATGTTCATGGTTGAATCTTGGATTTTCTCGTGTTTTTGTTTTGGAGATTTGTGTTTATAAGCGCCAATTACGTTTGGCCGGATGATCGTCACTGTCTTCGATTTCATCGGCTTTGAATTCTTGATGATAAGCGTGAGGCGCGTCACGGAAAACAAATCGGCCACGTTTGGCTAATTCTTGAAAATGAGGAGCGCCGAGCCATGGGGCATTTGCCAGTTTTCTTCCTTGATTTTCGTCAGCGACGGTGACTGACGACGAGACCATCAATAAGAAAACAGCAAGAGTGCAAAGAATGAAAACTGATCGTGAATGCATTTTGTGCTGAAACGAACAAATGTCAATGAGGCTCTAATCTGAAATGAATAGGGACGAGAAGTGATAGAGTGAGATATAATTATATGTGCTCGTGTGATGCCTTTCATTTTCTAGAGAGAAAAAGCGTATCAGGATGGTAAGGTGTTTGGATTAATTAAATAGATGAATGCAGAAATGTTATTTTTATAGTTGTAGTCGTCATCATCGGAGAAATAGTTTTGTGAATTCACATGGTTCTACATCTTTACGAGGTGCGAGTTTTGCATTAATAACTAACTACTCTCAAAGATTACTATCTGGAAATGTAAGAGTTTGTTTGTAAATGTCTTCCGCCAAAGTTAGTAATCCAAAACTCCAAGGTTTCTTCTGAAGATTAACTTGTTTTTCTTTTTCGTTATTTTCGAGAAGGATCCTATTTTTGAACTTACTCATCTAATCTAATTACTTTTTTTTGCCGCGTATTCTGAGCACTACTTTGATTTACCTTTTCATCATCTCTAAAGAAATAATTAGGGAGAAAGGGAATTGTGTCTGGCTATCTACCATTGATCTTTTCGTCTTACCGAGTCAAGTTGAATACAATGCAAAAGTGCGTTTCACTTCAACTTATAATAGAAGAAAAATGAACGGATATCCAACTAACAGTTCTCAGTATTTATCTTCTCTATTTTCTCTCTTTCTCTTTTTTCTCTCTTCTTCTCGGATGTTCTCATTTCGAATAAAATTGTAGATAGAGAAAACGAGGCTCGCTGGAAAGATGCTCGATAAATCATTCATATGAAAGACTTGCGAAGAACGAGCGAGTATTTCATTCGATAGAGCTGGACCTCTGTAGACTTTGAAAAAAAAAACATGCCGAGGGTAGAACGAATGAATTCAATTAACGAGATGGAGAAATTATCAAGAGAATGACTTCTATTTCTTCGAATAATTCATGACAAATTCAATCTTTGATAATCAGTCGATGACTTCCGAATCATTTTAGGATGCGTCAATTAGAAACTAATTTAAAGTCAATCTATGAGCTTCCAATATGCATCCCGTCGTACAGATGCTTTTGTGATCTGCATTCTTATCATCGTTGTTTTTACTATGATCAAATTTTTGACAGAAGATTCGTTAACATGCGAAATTGTGTCAACGAGAGGTCAAAGTAAGTTCGCTTGAACTGTATAGTGCGGACCGATAGATGAAGAGTGAATACGTGAATATTTTTAAAAAAGTCGCATTTTATTTCGAAATTAAATGAAATATTTGTAAAAACAAAGTATCACAGTTTTTATTTGCCTTGACGAGCGAACTTCTCCATGGCGTCGCGAATTTCAGCAGCATGACGGGCATCAGTTTCGCCACTCTGACGTAATTCAGCACGAATTCTTTCCATAATTAGCCCGTTCCAATGGTTCCAAAAAGCCGTTGAACCAGTGAAACGAACTGAACCGTTGCCGGAACTCAGCAAAGCTTGTCGTAACTCGTCATTTTGCTGAAACTTTGCCAGGTTGCCTTTGTACATCGCGTCGACCTTGATCGATTCCCAGTCATCACGAATTTTCACGCGCTGACCAGCAGCCCAAGCCGATGTACCTGGCCCGGAGCGCAGAACCATGTCTCTGTCAGCTTGATTCGTTGTCTTCGCGCATTGAAAATAGTTTTCTGCTGATGAATAGGTTATCCCATCGATAACGAATTTACATGGTAGGAAATTATCTGTTTCCGAATGTGATTTTCCATCAATATCCGCTGGTCCACCCATCTGAAATAGAAACAAATAACAAAACAATTACTTAGAACAGGCCTATTTGAGTTTTTTCTTTGAAAAATCGGTTAAACAAAACTTTTTGTTCACATAACAAATGACAAAGTTCCGTTTTCAACTGATTCAAGTCAATTAAACGTTGCTGTTTGATATTTTGGTAATTCCAATCGATCAGAACGAATTTCAATCGTTTCATATTCAAACAGTTGCCATCGAGAACATCATCGACGCGTTTCGGTGTACCAATGATGATATTAAACAGCGTCGTTGGTTTGTTGAGCAATTCAATTTGCTCCGAAAGCTTTTTGTGCTTAGCAAAGAGATAATGAAATGTAAAAAGTTTTGCAGAAGAACAATTCTTGAGCATCTTGCCTAATTCAATACAACGTAATGCTGATTGCGCTATTATTAAAACTACGGGTGCCGATGATAATTCCGATTGTTTTGACCATTTACTCTTGGGAATCAACTCATTCAGATATTCATCAAGACGTAATTGAATTGACGATGGCACGGGAGCAGAAATCGATGAGTTGAAGATGGAAATTACTTCATCAAGTTCATACTGACTTTTCGTTTTCTTGTAATGAATACGGATGGTAGAAACTAGATCAGAATATGTGCCAACTGCGCGCTTTATTGTCGAACTCTTCTGATTCTTCTTTGTTTTCACTTTTTTCTCCGTTGGTTCTTCCGTTTCCTGTGGTCCAACTTCTTCTTGAAGATAATAATCATCATCATTCAGGTCATCCGCCATTTGAATCAAAATCGAGGAGTTCGAAAATCTGAAATGATGAAAAATACGGATTAAAATACAGATATCGTGAAGTACCACCACAACTATTCACTAGAAAAAAGAAAAACAACAACAACAAATATTTGAGTAGTGTTTCTGTCAAAAATTTCGATTATAATCGATGTATAACACATTGACATACAATACTTGAGTAGCACAACAAGCACAACGATAAAATAGGGAAGTCCTATTTAGAGATTTTTGTCTAATCTATGAGCAAGTCATTCTCATCACCAGTTCCAACCACCATCGGCTGAGTAGTTGGATCGACTGTTCCGTAGAGACCAATTTGTGTTGGGTCACGTATCGAACATCGACGAATTTTCGTTAGACTTGGTGGAATATCAAATTCTTCAATACATGCGTTTAATATCGTTGGAATATAATGCTAAAAAAGTGAGTGAATTATAAGAAAGAACATGATGCCTAGAAACAATGATAATTACCGAGGTAGCACGTTGTTTGTTCTGGCGGCCTTCAATTTCTTCCAGTTCACCTAGTTCATCTAATTTTTGGCGATTTTCTCCTGACTGAAAGTGTAAAATAGTTTCGATTAGAAAATGCCGAAGTGTAGAAACAAACAAACTCCTGTAAGCAGGAAATTATAATGCAAAATAGTTCATGTCATCGAACTTCGTTACATAGCAGAAGTCGTCGCGACGGACTAGCTCTAGATTTTGAACACTAATCAGATTATCGACACTATAACGAATGTTATTTCCGTAGTTCTAGACGAATTCTGCTATTTTTACATAAGCAAGCCGTTTACCCGTTCCAAAAAAAAGGTGCAAAATCGAACTGATATGTTGTTTTTCTTCTCCGTCGGTCATTTCTTACTCTTCCGAATAGTTTCTTTAATAGTTTGTATCGAATCGTGAATGGGAGAAAATAAGTGCTGACCTCGGGTATGACTGATGTTGATAATGAATATTTCCGTGAACTCCACCGACCACAACAATCGAAACATGAGAAACCAAAATAGATCCCACCTAAGAAACATTTTGATGATAAAAGATATTCTCTGACAAAAATCAAGCTTACCAGTCAAAATAAAACTGCCTAATAGTGTCATGGATAGATAGGTTAATGTTTCTTGAAAAAAAAAGATTCCATTGATTTGAATGTGAGTCTTTCAATGTTAACAAACCTGAGCGAACAAGAACAAAGAATAGCAACGTCAATTGCTGAATGATCAATGCAACGATAATGAAATTTCCTGCTAGACGATGAACACTTTTATCTGCGATTTCTGTATCATACACAAATACAAGATTGTATTTGTCTACTGCACGTTTTATAAGAAGGTAGATTAAACCTGAAACGGATTTCTTAGAGATGCAATAGAAATCACGAGATGAATTATTACCAACGGGCGTTATTAACGGACAAGCAATTGAATAGGCAACAATAACACAGAAAACAGCAGATGTCCAAGCATATTGCACACCGAAACGAAACGGAAATTGTAATGCCTGAAACGATTCACACTCTATTCAAAGAAGTCAAATCTTGCGATACTTACATGTCGAATAACACGTCGTTCTGCAGTTGATTTAGCTGTAACAATAATATAGATGTAAAAGACAAGATCAGCTAAACGTAACAACTCAATCGCAGTTCCAATAAATGCAGATGTGATGATATAATTAACAAAAAATGCACCATTATCCGGTAAAAACACGCACCTAATCATAGTAAAATGAAATAATGTTTATTTTCAAACTGTCTGCAATCGCTTGTCACTTACATCCAACGAATTCGACTGTTATGTGCAACGCCTTCTTCATTTTCAAATACCCAACGAAGAAAACCTTCGATACTCGTTAGTCCTAACGATGGCAGAATCAAGATCATCATGGCTAAGAAAACAAACAGTTTAATCATCATCGATTTGTCCAATGCTGATTTTTTCCACTGCTTCTCCAGTAGCGATGTGACGCTAACAAGCGACGGCATAGCGGCAGCAAATATACGCAATAACAAGACAGGCATGACAGATGTTAGGAAAACCGGAACTTGTATTTGTTTCGTAACTCGTTTTAATGGATCGATTGAACGGTATTTATTCGCGATCTTATCTATGGTACTCAAAACAACCGATGGTGTTGTTAAAAATATCATGAAAAACACGAGAATCTAAAGTAAAAGCCAGCATTGATAGGTTTCTTATCGATTAAGCAACACTTACGATATTGACGACGATGATGCGAAACCAATGACTAATTTCACTCATCGGGATATTTTTCCTAAGAGATGAAAGCGAATTAGAAACACAGGTGTCGAAAAGAGCAACTTTTACCAAATGATATTTTTAGGACTTGGAGCGAATCCAACAGTCCATTCATGAACACCTATAGAATTGCTTGTGGATGTTTTCGGTCGACGATCTGGTACAAAACATGTTGGTTGAAAACTCGAACGAACTCTAAATCAAACAGATACAACAGTAAAATTACAAAATAGTTACGCACTCCAACTTACCGATGTGCTTCTTCTGGTGTTGCAAATGTAACAAACGCTAAACCACATTTTTTCTGTCGAACATGCAAGTATTCATCCTCCACACGATCTTTGTATGTATTGTATAGTTTTTCATAATACTCAATTGCATCAACCTATGATTCGAACGTAAATTATCAATCTGTAAATTCATACTGATTAAAGCAGACCTCCTTTGCACAGCACTAAATCAAACAAACATAGAAATCTTGAAACTTCCAAATAGATTCAACCAGTTTTACTTACGCCACACATCTGTCCACATGTATTGTTATATACTACCGGTCGTTTACCACTTTCTTGATACATTTTCTTACTCTGTTGCCAAATACGAAGATTAAGTTCGCTGTAAACATGGAAAATTCGACCACATTCGAACTTAGATTTGCTAATGAGAAACCTACCGACGCTTATAAACATGTTGTAATTGAGCTATGTTATACGCCAAAGTTAAATGAGTAATATAAAGCGTTGGATACGCTTCCCTGAGAAGACACAATAAAATTCACTATTAAAGTGCTTTCTCAACTAACCGAAAGTATTCATTGAGCTTGTCTTCGTCACATGCTTCATGCGGAATACCGCGCACCATCAATGTTCGACTGGCCTAAATACAAAAGAAACTGAGTTAATATTATGAACGGCTATATTGAATACTAGTGAGTATATTATCTACTTCGAAGAAAACAACATGCCTATAACTAGAATCGAACAACAATAAACGCTACAAAACAACGCGAAACTCTACTTTTTCTTTTGATTCTTCGTCTTCGTACTAATTCAATCGATACAAAATGTACACTGAAAGCAATAGCGGATTTACATACCATATCTTCTGTCGCATAGTATCGCGTTGCATTTGTATACAAATAAGCAACGATAATACCGGCAATAACAAATATGATCGATGCACATGCATGAAACCAAAGTAAGGGTGAACTAAAAGATGATGTTGTTGTTGCGAATGGTTTCAACAAGAAAAGATCATTCGTACTTAGGAGGAAGATTAGCAATTGTTGATTGAGCAAATTTTTGTTCGGTTGTTCCTGAAAGAGAGAGAATCGCTAGTAATGAAATTCGATGTCGGTAAGTATTTTACCTTGTGTTCCTTGAAAATTAACTGGTAGAATAATCGTTAACGAAAAGATTGTTATAAAAAGTAAATATGCAATTAAATATGTATGAAATAATAGATAATAATATGCGTCTGGTGAGCAACTTCGATAGACATCCCAATCACTAGAAAGAAAATATCGTAATGAAAAACAGAAATTGCAAGAAGTCGTTATTTATTAATACCTGATAATAAACAGATCGCGAATCCATAGCCACCGTGTCTAAGAGTAAAAGAGCAATCAAATATTTTATAGACAAGAATAGTTTTTCTAGTTACCACAAAATATCGATGGAGACATGACTCATTGTCCTGCGAAAATGAACATCAATGATCAGTGATGAGTTAGAAAATTAACTTACATCACGAACGACATTTCGAAACGGAGTACTCTGACCATACAGAAGTGTTGATATTCTAGAAGAAAAGACAATATGTATCTACCATACGAATCATTCCATCGATCTTACTCTGTGCCATCATCGATGCTTTTCGAATCGGAAAAACGACGTCGTAGATACACGAAGAGTAACAAAAGTACCTAAAGTTTACTTTACATGAAATTTTATTCGGAATCTATTATTCATACCGCCGACACAACTATATTCACAAGAAGATTTTCCGGAATTCCTTCATAAGATCTGATCAAGCCAAAACCGGTTCTATTCATTCGACCATAGTATGAACAATCATCCCGAGTGATCAACGGCAATTTGTCACCGATCAAGGATGATACACGAATCGGTGTCGTTAGTTTATCTTCAGCATTCATCTTCCGATATAATCTTATCGATGATTTGACCAACTAGCAACCGACATCCATAATCACAGCGAAATACACATGAATATCATCAGATGAGAAGCATCTAAATATGAAGTAATTTAGTCAACAAACGAAATGACTTAGCAACGAATAAATATTGACTAAGCAGAAAAGACATGTAAATCTATACGAAATATACTGATGATTATTCATCTGAGAAGACCATTCTGAAACTTCAAAATAATAAAAATATTCATTCTGTCGGCTATTGGTTTGAATTTCTCTCATTAGGTAATGTACTTTGCCATTCATATTATCCGATCGTCACACTAGTGACATCTTGGAGAATATTTTAACGTCGCTCTGCTTCTCAGACGCATATAGGAGACGTCGAAGACGAAATTTGATGATGATCTCGTGTCCATACACGATGGTTTCCTGTGGTGATATCGCTTTCATTATTGATACTTGAAACCGATACAATCTGTGAAATCGAACAAGGTTAGAACACTTTAAAATGATTTGACTTAGACAAAGGTATTCCAGCTTCACACATGCATGCAATATAGATCCTTATCCTCACCTTCGGTGAGTGTATGATATTTATTAATGG
This sequence comes from Adineta ricciae, assembly GCA_905250025.1. Taxonomy (NCBI): domain Eukaryota; kingdom Metazoa; phylum Rotifera; class Eurotatoria; order Adinetida; family Adinetidae; genus Adineta; species Adineta ricciae. The sequence goes on along the minus strand of CAJNOJ010000057.1, from coordinate 421,183 downwards.
CCTTCGTTAGTGAAAAAGAAGTGAATGTGTTTTACATAAGATTATCATAGAATGACCTATTATATTGCACGAAAAAAACGTCAGATTTCTTTGTTGCCGCTGTATATACGACATACACAAGTAACACCTTTAGTCATGTTCTTGTTCTTAATGAGACTATCGGTTAAAGTTGATTTCTCAAGGTGAGATAGTAGATGAAACACGAACGATTGATGTTAAATTTATCCATAATAATTTACCATATTGTTGACTATCAACAAAACCTTGAAATCAATGAGTATTTTATCTTCCATCTCAGTTCTATTCAACAGTTAATGCGTGTGTGTGTGTGTGTCCTGTTTTGCATTAAATTGTTGTATGTAGAACTGATGCGGTAACATTTTTCTCGGTTGGCATTGCTGTGTAAAAGAAAAAGAACGAAGAACAGAGGAGAAGGGGAGAGAAAAATTCTTACCTGCATTTAAGACATTAAACCGCGAATGGTAAAAGAAAGATGAAGGGAAGAATACTAAACGCGTCAGACGATGAGGAAAAAAGACGAAGAATAAAATCAAGACAGATTTGTGTGTGTGTGCGTATATGAGTCAGCACTAGGCAGGCGACGAGCTGAAGGCAAATAAAAAAGTTTATTCTTGATCATAGTACACTGCATACCCAAGTAATGTATTCAACGTTAGTTACTGTTCTTTTGTACAAATAAATTCGTTCTGCTGACAAATATTTCATGGCAAGTGACCAAATATTTCCTCAAATTGCGTATCCCATTCGTGTCATCGTACCAATTGTTTATACAATCATCGTTGCCTTTGCTCTCATTGGAAATGTCTTGAATTTCTATTCGTTATGCGTTAGTACCGATCGCTACGGACGAAAAAGTATTCATGTCTTAGTTTGGAATCTGATTGTCGAAGGGACAATATGGTCGTCGATATTTTACCTTGTCAAAATGGTTTCATTCGCCGACTTAGGTGAGCATTTCGCTTTAAATGGTGGCAAATGGCTGAACGATTCATGGTGTAAATCAGAAATGTACATATTACGTATAATGGACTTTCTTCTCGCTTATACAATCGTCTTTTTATGTCTTGATCGTTGTGTTAAACGTAAGAAATGTGGTTATGGTCTCCGTCGTTTTATAACAGGCATCTGCATCGTACTCTCGCTTTGGCTTGCTGTTTGCTATGCTTTAATTCCGATCTTATTCTTCGATCAACAATTAGAATCATTGAATTACGGTTCATATGAATGCACATTGAATAAAACACAGATTAATGAATTAGCTTGGCTAGATCTACAAAATGTTCAGCTACCAATTAAAACAATTTACCTGTTGGACTTCATCTTCGGCAATGCTTTACCCATATTTTTGATGATTGTTTTATTAATCATTCGCTTTGTTGTCCACCGACAACCGAAATCACATAAGTACAGAACCAATGCCAACACTGATTTGACTGAATTGGATATTGACACATATAAACAGTTCGATCTCAAAGCGTACGATGATGAACATCCGAACATGTTCAAAATGGTAAGCGATGTTCAAATGCGATTGTAAATGTCAAATTAACATTCTATTTTCTAGGTTGTTTTATACGTGCTTGTGTTTATTATTTGTCAATTGCCTTATTATATCTATCGTCTGGTTCGTATTTATAACCCAGACATTCAATCGAACTTATCGTCACAAAATATTCTATATGCAATCGATATCCCATTGATAACTCTTCGTTTAATCAATCGTGCTATCAACCCGTGGTTATCGTTCTTTCTCATGCGTACGATTCGAGATTCATCACGAAAAGCGTGCACATCATTCTGGTATTGTGGTTGTTTACCTTGTTGTCCGAATCGATGGGCTTGTTTACGCGATTGTTCGGTTTATATTCGAAATGAATGGTATGACTTAACGGCGAATCATCAACTCATTCGAGAAATACGTCCGACTGGCAATACAATGAAGAAAGAATTCGTCGATCCGACAGGTAAACGTATTCGACAGACTTATGAAGAATACGTTCGATATTATCATCGTCCACGCACGACATTCAGTGATGCAAATCCGGCTTTGTTATACGCTGGAAAAAATATACCGATGGGCAATGAAAATCTTGCCTATTCCTCCGCAAGCTCAAAATTACCGCGCTCGCAAGTGACCGAGCCAAGCACGGAACTGTGAATAGAAGTTTTGTAGAATTCTACTTTTGATTCTCGTTCGTAGAATAGACTAATGATTTTTTTTTTCGTTTTACAATAGAAGTTTTCATCTGTAGACAAATACACATGTACAACGAGAAAAAAGAGGGATATCATTGCTAGGAAACATTGATTTGACGTCGAAAATAGAGGGCGATGTCCGATATATGTGGACGTTTATTTCCATCGATGTGCCAACATTCACATAGGAGATCATAGATCTCCTTGGGACATTCCGGTGGTTGAGACAAACGAAACATTGAGACATTCGGATTTTCAATCTTGTACGAGGACTGACGCATGACTAAATATTGATAGAGATCTTCGTTGGTTAACGATGCATGCGGTAGAGTGGAACATCGACACCAGAATTCCCATAGAGTAACAGCAAAGGAATAAATATCAGATTTTATAGTTGTGTTGTTCTGAAATCGAAGAGAAAGTTTAACAATTCGAAAGAACTTTTTCAAGCGAATTGCTTACAGTTAATGCTTCCGGTGCGATCCATCTCAAGGGAAGTTTATCACCATTTGTACATATCCAATATTCCTTCTCGTATTGTGGTAGAGCAATTGCACAATCAGTTAATTTTATTGAATAATCAGGGTAAAATAAACAGTTTCTTGCAGCGACATCGTTATGAATGATGTTTAGATCAGAGAGATATTCCAATGCATTGGATAATTGATGAGAAAAATAAATATTTTTTCTAGAGATAGAGATAGGTAAATCTTCAACTAAAGAAGACGATCGTTGGTTTTTCTTACTTTTGAAACGTTGTATCATTGACTTGAGTACGAAAGTAGTTCTGCAAGGTTCCAAAATCTGAATGTTCCTGAACTAGACAAAGTAAATCCAGTTGTACAGCACATATACAAGCGAGATTATGATGGTTCAAACGAGCAAGAATCTTCAGTTCCGATAGAAACTTTTGTCTAGAGAAAAACATTTGTAATTAAATCAAGAAGAATTGCCTTTATCCGTCGATTTTACCTGATTGAATCGAGAAAATTCTTTTTTACTATTTTAATCAAAACAGGTCGCGACGCGTATTTACCGAGTATAATCTCTCCATATTTTGATTCGGATATTTTGCATAGAGTGTACAGTTTCGATTCGTCAATAAACGGTGGAAGTGTATCTGGAACTTTCGATGGAATGCTTTCTCGTAGTGCAATACAATCAAAGAGCGTGACTAATTTCGAAGGAACTTGACCGATGTCCAGTGATGCGTAATGAAATGTCTAAAAGGAAACAAAGAATTACATAATCACGATTACATCTTTGTTTTACGTTATTCGTCGGAAGATGTGTGTAGGCATTTCCATCAATGATCGCATATTGCTCGTTTTTGAAGAGGGAGGATGGCGAACTCGGATTTATTAAAGATGATGTCGACGTTATTGGATAAAGGTAGGACTCGACAGGTGATAAATCATCATAAGGATTCTTTCTTGTATTCTGATTCGGATCTTTTTCAACTGCTGAACCATTTGTAGAGTTAATTAACTGAGAACATTTATAGTAAAGATTGTTCTTTTTACGTAGACAACGATGACGAATGCGAAGTATCAATAAAATAATAAGGAGTATGAAACATAGTGATAAAATCAAAATAATCGCCATTGTTAACCATTCTAATGTGTGGAGGGATACCGCTGGTGATGAGGTTATCAACGTGAGATTATTATAAGATACCAGACATGCTAAACGGATAAGAGAAGATGTTTATTATGTAATCCGAATAATTAACTTTCGAAAGTCTGATTTCTTATCTGCAGACCTTCGATTCCATTCGAGTTACTTACGTGTTTCACAAGTTGTTGTTATTGTATGCATTTCCGCCATCGTTGTCGGTTGATTATCAAATTTAATTTCGGTCAAAAATAGAAATTCATTATCGAATTCTACCAGAACCTCAACATGTTTACCAATGGTCATCGTTGCATAGTTATCAAGGTTGATTGTATCGAGAAAAATCGTGGATATTGATGTAGCAATCGGTGTCGCTTTATGTACAATTGGTGGATTATCATCGAATTTAATTTCAATCGAACGATATTTATTATTCATCGAATAGATTCGAATGATTGAGAACTGACGATACGTATCGAAATAAAAGTCGATTTTCGCAGGTGATTTATTCCATGCAAGCCATGCACTCTCATCGCTACCGATAATTCCATCCGTTAGTTTTCCTAATCCACCTAAAAGCAGCAAAATAACATGGAAGAAAAAAAAGCAGAGATTGACCTACCATCATAAACATGATCTTTGTCAATACTTGGTGAAGTTGTATATGATATAACACCATCTTGAAAAAAAAAGAAGTAAATACTAAATGATAGAAGAATTCAGTTGAATTGCCTTACCCGGAAAGGGACATCCGTAAAGTTCAACTCGCATACATATAGTGCGCCAACGCGCGCTGAACGGGATAATTCGAATTCGTGCGGCTATGATTGCAGGAGACAGAAAATGTTTTTCAGCAGAATAAGTATTCATGTTCCCTTTGAGAATCTATTGTACAAGGAGAAATATAATCGGTCACGTTCAAAACTAATAATAATCATGTTCATACAGTTTTATTAGTTTTTTTCTCGTAATAATTGATCCAATGAGATGAATTGTTCTCTCGTTGATATTGAACTTGATAATACTCAGCAAATTCATTTCCTTGGCCATTGTCAAAGCGACCTTGAGTTTCAATAGCATTGATAAAATAGAGTTTATGTAATTCAATTTGGATATATTCATACGATTTCGGTCCAATAGGTTTATCTGGACACCAAGCTCCTCCTTCTAATTCAATGCGTATCCTATTTCAAATAAAATAAATGTTATATCAACTTCATCAAGTGTCAGATTTGATCAATCGATCTTGCTTTTTTTTCTTCTTCTTCTTCTCTCTCTCTCTCCTTTCGTGTTCAATTCATTATTAAAAAAAGCAAACTGGTGATTTTACCTTGCCATTTGAGGGCCAACACTGCTCATATCGTGCGTTGAACTAGAGGTCAAATCACTATCTGAAATTGAGCCTGACTCCATACCTAATGGTGCATTACATTGTTCTGAAAATCAGACAAATATACGAGTCGATGTGTTCTAGTCCTCTTCAACACATTGAAACTTACCATAGTCTGACAAGATTATGTTTGACGAAGCATTACTCAGTATGAAAATAAATATGATATATATGAGAGACATATTTAATATCTAAAATAGTTCATGAGAATTGACGATATAAAAATCTTCACGCGACAAACAATGCAGACAAGGAGAAACATCAGCTGAATGAAATAAATCAGAAGCGCACTTAAATACTCATCTAGGCATGATGTATGGATGCGCTCAATGATTATATAAACAAATAGGAGTGGGTGAAGTTGTCTGATACATTCAGTTGAATGGGAATAAATGAAACTCGCAGCTACTCACATTTATAGACATATGAGAGAGAAATAGATCTGATCTCCGTGATGTAATCTCGTAAACCTTCCTCGTATACTTATGTTCCATGCTGGCCAAAGAGATTGAGACTGAACAGGAAAAATCCCCTTTTTTTTATATACTGTATCAGAAGCGAACGCGAGAGAAAGAAAAAAATTCTGCCGTTTCTCCTCCCTTCATCGATAACGAGAGAGAACGAACAAGACGTTTGCAATATTTTTTATCTTCTTTCTTTCTCTAGTTCGTTATTCTTTACACATATTTATTAATTTGTACCTTATTTCTCTTTCTCTCTGACAGACAGATGAAGGGCTTCTTTGTTCAAGTGTATGATAGGATCGCTTACGTAAAGATACACTTAAATTTGTTCGTATCCCACTACTGCTACTACTGGTTGTGAGCAGCCTATGTTCATTCCCGAACATAGGGGAGTATTTGTCCATCCGTCACATTGCACAGGCGATATTCATCACCATGTCAATGTTTCGATTGAATCGACTGATCAGGTGTGAACAACAAACAGCTGGTAAAAGAGAGAAAGAAAAATGTACGTGATTACTATTCTGATTGAGAACGAGTGTGCACTTGTCTAAATGAACTATTCGACAAGTTGTTCAGTTCAAACACGCACATCACATCTAAGTCAACTGAACGGGAAGAAGAAGGCTAATCGACATTCTTCTACAAACACATCGAGTTGAAATCAAAATGATGCAATGCATAACACACACACTCACATCAAATAAGTGCGCACGTTATTGAAAAATAATTATCGGTAGTAGCTAAGCATGTCATACGTTAATATAGACATGACGACCATGAAAAGTATCATAGAAGTTTGAAACTGAAGTTCAAATATAATTAACTGATGTGTAGACTTCTACTTACTAATAGATCTCATATTACAGAATAAACATCATAATTCCCTTTTAGTCTCATCATATGTGATCTTTTCTCGTTGATCCTTATTCGATGACAATGATTCAAGGTCAGACAGAGATATTGAAAAATAGAATTAAACTGTCTATGCTACTTGATCATTCGACTGTTGAAGAGGCACAAATGGAATCGATCATTAATTCAATCGCAATACTTACGTTCGACCAGTGAAGAGAAAAGTAAATTATGCTATATATTGTCAATAAGTATGAGTGTTAAGAAGATTCTCTCTATTCTTTTCTTTTCTTTTCTTTTCGGTTGGGTACATACATATATACATGGAAAAATCTTTTCAACCTTGAATGAACGGTCGGAACGGAAAGGAAGACGAGATCATTAGCAGACATAATCATCGAAGAAGAACGCTCACATTTAGTAATAGCAGTAGCAACTTTTATTAGTTCTTTCTTCTTGATGACTATATGTGTGTACGCGTCTGTCGGGTGGAATCGTTTGTCCTACTCAATGACTACAATTAGATATGAGTAGGCCGTCTTATTCATATGTTTAGTCTGCTATTATTTCTGCTGATCTTTATCGATTCATAATGTGATCATCAAGTCTATGTGTGTGTACCTATTGTGGTCAAATTAGTTGATATTCAAGATGAAATTGATCGTACACATACATATACGTTATGAGAGAGAAGAAATCATAGAGAGTAAAAGAAACAACGAAAATTGAGTCATGTCTGGACGATTATAATAACACTAATCACATTGTGTGCATACATATGAACGTAGATTAAATCAATATTACTCTCATTTGCTAATCAAAATAAGAGGGAGGAACAGATCCTCACAATGTTCTGATGATTTGAAAAGTTATAATACAGTTGTACGATTTTCATTAGTTACGTCGTCGTCGTCGTAAGTAGACAGTGAGTGTGATGAACTTGTCTGTGTCTTGAACGCAGCGGGTGTCCAGTGATTTTGTTTCGAGAATGGACGGAAAGAAGATAGACAAACGAGCATTCTTTCACGACAAGAAAGAATGAAAGAAGTTTGTTTGATTGGAAAATATATATGCAAATATGTTCGATGTATAGAAACGGTGATGAACAAATCTTTAAAAATTGAATAGCGAAAGTGTATTTACTACACTTTATTCAGTCAATAAGTATGACATCAAAGAAAGAAATTGCTACTGTGTGTTTAATAACAGCAGAGGAGACACCGGAAGCATCGGTTGTACAGGTTTGATCAAGAATAATGTAGTTTGCACTAGTGTTGCTTTCCACACGGAACATGTGCTGTTGGATAAATATCTAAACGGGTCGAACGCGTACATAATTTACTTTTCAGCTGCGCTACGCGTAAGTGTTTTATCTTCCTTTGGTTTATCCACGTGTCACCGAGAAATTAAAACTGAGAGAAAGAAAAAAGTCGTGTAAAACGCAAAACAGTCATTTCATAGTTGAATATCTTTGCAATGGCAACTTGTGAAGAAGAGTCATGCTCGAATTTTCAATCGGTTATATGTCTTCATTGTATGGGACGTTTATGCATCGATCATATGGGAGTACACCAGACGACTCTTTTCAACAAAATTCAGCAAGTCAAAGACGAAGTGAATGAAGTGAGCACGGTCTTAGTGAATGCATCAAATGCCATAACCGAAGAACGTACGAAAGAGGAGAAAAAATGGAAGAAATGGCGTTCAGAAAAGATCGCGGATATTGAACGTGAATACGTTGAAAGAATCGGTAGAATTAGAAATCGACAACAAGTGCTTGCAGAACTTGAATTGGAATTAAATCAACGATTGAAAGATCAAGTACAACAACCATTGGAGGAAATGTTGTCGAAAAAGAGTGTTAATCGTCAATTACTTGATACGATCCAAACCACTCTTGACAAGATCAAAAAAGACAGTGATTCTCTCAAATGGAAAGACGATCAGTATGTTGCACATTTCCTTTTAGTAGATTACATGAAGTAGATGTTGTTTAGAGTGAAGACTGGAAACGAAATCAAGGTTAACAAACAAGGTACGTAATTTATATTGAATAACTGAAATGAGATTGATCATTTTTCTTTTTTGTATTAAAAGCCAAAAATGAGCAACAGTCTAGTGAAAACTCCGCTACTACTACTACCACCACGAATACAACGCCGACTACGGTAAAAGTCAAGGCCTGGAAACCACGTAATTATTTCTTCACTTTGTTTCGAGATATCGGTAAAGAGAGTCATACTAGAATCAATCAGTATATTCAGGTTAAGCTACATCTCTCTCACGATATGTTGTTTGACATTTTGAACAATTTTTTTTAGACTGAAATGAAGAATGAGGATAGTATGGAACAGTATGGTCTTATAACACTAGTGTATTCATATCTGACAACCTGGCATCAAACAAAAGCAAAACATGAGAGATATGCCGAGTTAATTTTGAAAAAGCATATCACGACTATCAAACAGTATATTAATGGAAATCAATGCCAACGAAAGGTTCTTATTGCTATGCAATTCTTCGACGATTTTCTCAAAAAGAAAGACTCTTCACATGGTAAGAAAACAAGGCAATTCTTTTCTTAAGTATTTTACTCGACTATTTCAGCTGATATGATGAATATGCTTTTATATTTCTTTTCGACGCATCAATGTATTTCTTTATCTGATGTAATTGATTGGTATCAAAACGATACCTTTGTCGATCTAATCTTAAAACAGAAGGTAAACAAAGAATGGGCAGAACCATTTTTTAAACAAAATGCGCACCGAACTGTACTCACAGGTTGATGACATTTCTCATTTTACTCTTTAAAATTGGTAATATTCTGTAGAGGTCACAAGTGTCAGTTCAACTTCATCAACAAGTAATCTAAACGAAGAAGAAAATAATCTATCAGTTACAAAAACTCGTGAAAACGTTCGTATGCGTAAGCCATTCAAAAAATTAGTTAAATTCTTCAAAGACATATCGCTTACAAACGATCAAGCTATTCATAAATATGTTCAAGTATGATAGATGCATTTCAATTCTATCAGCATATTCAGAAATGACTTCACTCTAGATGCAATATAGTAGTAAAGTCAAACATCGAGTAATTATGATTGTTCGAACTTATTTGAAAGCTTGGAATGACTCTTCGTCAGAAAAAAACACATCGTTGCTGCTGAAGAAGATCTCGGCTATCAAACATTATCAATCAGATAAAAATTTTCAAGCGCAAATTCTATTTGCTATTGAAGTTTTTCTTTCCGAAAATAAAAAGAATGATGTCTGGCAAAGTGAGTCTGTTAAAGAATTCTACATCAATCTACAACGAAATTATCTTGTTTAGTCGAAGTGATATCCATCTTATTTCAGTTGTTTCTCGAACAAAATTGTCTTGACAAGGAATCGATTATGAAATGGTATAATAATGGTCATATTTATAACGAAATTTATTATAAACAAACAAAAGATTATGCTCGAGCATTTGTTGAGCGATTGATTGACTTGGATTAAATGCTTGTAAAATGTAATACGTTTAACGGTTCTTTTCCAGAAAATAAAACCTCGAATTTTCGGTCTCGAAGCAATGTTTTTCCTTCCTTGATTTGCCGTCGTGCAGTTTTAATTAGAAACTAAAAATAAAGAAGCATGCGAATGTGGCACAATGTTTTCATTGAAAGAAAAACTCGGTCTGGTCGAAAAGATCATTTATTGATAAATACAAAATAAAGCGGAAACTAGGAACATGACACATAACAAAAATTAATTCCTGCCAGGAATTTGTGGAAAAACAAAACATACGAAAGTATGTACAACTAAAACGATTTTCAAAACTAGTGCAAAACTGTACTTGATTTCACCGAGAATTAAACTTTGACTTGAGTTTTTCAATGTGATGAATGATTTGAAGTGATGGGCCAAGTTTCAAACCCATGTGTTTAATTAATGTATCTGTAGTCAAAAGTACCAGAGCTTTTCCATCGATTTCCTAGAAAAATAAGTGATTGAGATTTTACAGCTGTGTGAGAGAATCATCGCCTACTTCTTGGAGAAAACGCGAAGCGAGAGTGTCGAATTTTGGATCGATATTTCGAATAAATTCTGCAACATCATTCGGTGTTTTTTGAACTATACAACAAAGAAATGTTATTGTTCAAAGTAAAATGCCGATGAACACATTTACTTAGGTCATATGCAGGTTCGTCCTCAACATCTACATGTCGAGGGCGACGTTGACGATCTGTTGAGAAAATACTGTCTTCTTGAGATTCATCGATCTTTCGCTTATTGTTCTGGCCAATTGCAAAGTCTGGTGGTATTGAAACAAATAGATCCTCCTCAGCTAAGATAGCATTCTGAAAATCATGTAGAATATCCCAGAAATCATCTTTAGTTTCCATTGATGGCAGTTGTAACCTTGTATTATTTTCCACTAGACAAGAACAAGATGGAATTATCAAGTCGGAAAGTATGTAGTAGATATTTACGTATAACTTCTGGAGAAGAATTTAGTTTTTTATCGCTCGTCGAAGGAAACAGATCCATAAGACGATGAGTAAAGGATTTCGGTTGAAATGAACATTTGATACATGCATCAAAGATTTTCTTCAACACTAAATGACATTGGTTTGGACCAAATATGGCTGGCATGAATGAAGAGAACTTATGAGGATTTAATAAAAGTCCACCGTTATCACCGATGTAGTTCCAATAAACAGTTACTGAAACATCGAACAAGAATATAACGGATCATATCAGAGTATAGTTTACCTATTGGATAACTTTGTGTATTTTCGTCGTAATCAACTGAGACTCTTCTACTCGATGAAGTATTACTTTTATCCACTTTCTGTTGCACATGCTCATTGTGTTTATGCAATGAACGAGGTGGAACTAAACAAAAGTAGGCATACATATATCACTCAAGTATGTTCCAGAATCGAAAAACTTACGAGTGTGACCAACTTTGGTTAAAGTGATTCCGACCGATTTACACCATCCAACTGGAAATATATCTCTCGACGAATAGTCAATTTTGAAATTATTCGCCGCACTCCAACCATCTAACGATATGACTAGTTTATGATCACCGGGCGTTATACTAGTTACAGTAGCTGGACAGATCAGATAGGGATGTTTCGGATCGACAGCTTCGAGTTTTTGACCTATTTTAAAGAGATTCTTTTCTGGTTTAGCTGGTTCCTAGAGCAAACACGAAATCGATCAGAAAACGTTTCCTTTTTCTAATTAATGTTGTACCAATTTGAAACATGACTCATGTGCAAATGGACCATTTTTGACATGTTTTTCGAAATATTTAGCCCACCGAGTGGAAGTTTGTTGAAAACCAAGCGGAGGTACAATTTGTTCACCCTAGAGATCCAATTCAAGTCCTACTCGTGCTGTTTTACGGATAGACATACTAATTTTTCTGTCGTTCCACAACAACGAATATCACCGGAATCGACGAGTCGCCAAAAATCATTTCGATTATCTGTACCATCTAATCGTAAACGTAGTCGTGGACCATCTTTATCTATGATTGTTCCAACACACCATGAATCTCGATTTCGCGGGTCAATTGTTTCAAGCTTTTCTCCAACGTGAAACTCATTCGCTGGTGGAATTAAAGACTTTACAAATGTGAAAAGTATCAAATGTATGAGACCTTTGCAAAGAAACAAAAATGTGTATTACCTGTTTAAAATTGCACGCTGGTGCTGCCTCGCTCTCTGTTTCAATGAGATAAGAGTCCCAATCGAATTCTACAGGAAACACTCAATAGACTATTCACGACAAAACTGCGTTATTTTTATTTACCATCGGGTTTCGGTGAATCTTCAGGAGTTAAAGACATTTTCTGTCCTTAATCACACATCTAAAAAGCATATATGAAATCATAAATAGAAAAAGGAAATAAAGGTATTATTTATAGACATTAAAACGAATTATGACTTGTAGGTTTTTTCTCACCGGATATTTACCAACTACACGAGAAAACAATTGCTTAACGCGTTCATGTAAATTTTCATAAACCGTTTCAAATACATTTCTTTTCAATACTCCGTCTTATTACATTCTAAATTAAACTAAATCGAGCATCGTAACAGAAGAAAAAAAAGTTCCCAGTCTCTAGAGAACATATTGCAGCTTCATATCGCATCATCCCTGACAATTAGCTCCAATAGATGTCGCTGCAAAGATTTTCAAATCCGGATTCTTTTCGCAAAATAAAATTCAATAGTGATGAAAACAAACAAAATAAATGATTTCCCTGAATTTTCTCACATGATTCGACGGCGGAGACTGCCGTGTCACGATTATGCATGACGGTAATTGTTTATTTGTTGTCATGCATGATTCATATGCATACGGTTTATTCCATCCTTTCTCTCTCGTCATTACTCGTGATATATATGCACATTCTAACCACCCGCTTCATTATTTTTCATAGATTGTAAAATATCGATCGTCGCGAGTGGTTCTATCCGTCATCAACGTTTTTCGTCGCTTGCAACGATTCCTCCCTCTCGTTCATCTTCACCTTCGTCAACATTAGTTTCAAGATCACCATCGACGATTGCCCAAGAAACATTCATTCGCGTGTTTTGTTCATTTGTTTGTTTGCCTAAATATTCGAAGCCGTTCGTTTTTGTTTTTGTCCATATCTTTCTGCTAGTTTTGCTTTCTCGTCTAACAACGGACAAGGAAAAAAAAGAAAATAAACGTCTTGTAGCAGTTTTATTTGTGTTATCCTTGTATCTTCTACTTGTCTATTGCCAAAATCATGTCGATTATTCGATATCGATTTAAAGCAGACAAAAATTTTGAATCAGTCAAAATTGATGGTATGTCATGTTCTCTTGGAGAACTGAAACGTTTAATCGCGGCAAAATCATCGCGTTCAGGGACTTACCATCCCAAGGATGATTATGACTTAATTATCAGCAACGCCAATACACATGAAGGTCAGTTGAAATTTTTCTTCATCACTAACAAATATTTATGATTAACAATCAATGTGTTTTTCACTTTTTTCATATTTAGAATACAGAGATAATTCAGATTTGATACCTCGAAATGCAAGTGTTATTGTGGCTCGACGTATTCGTGGAATTGTGGATACATTGACGCCATTATCTACCCAAAAGCCTGTTGTTTCATCAGATGATATTGTGAAAGAGTGAGATTATCGAGAGATTTCAAAATAGAATGATGTTGAAAATTTGGATTTTTTTTAGTATTTTGTTACCTGCAATTTTCAATCAAAATCAATTGACTACGGGAAATTCATCATCGGTTGTCGAAACAAACGCGATTCCGTTAGAGAAACTCACTGAAGTAATTGACATTTCAAATACGACTTTTTCATGCTATATTATTGACGACTCCATTTTAGACAACAAGTAACAATGGCCAGGCGAAAGAAATGACGGAAGATGATTTAATCAAAGAAATTCAAATGGGTTCTCAAGCTCGTTACGTGTAAGTACCAGAGCCAATGTTGAAATCAATCAAAATAATTCCTGACTTCGTTCTTCTAGGATGCCACAGCCACCTTATAGAACGAATTTATTTGTATGTCACCATTGTAAACAACCTGGCCACATCAAAAGTCAATGTCCTTCATTTTCAGTACGAAGATCATTGTTCATCCTCATTCAACCCCTATCTTTTTTGTCTTTTTCAGCAAACATCCAATGCGAATTCGACTGGTAGTACGTCGAATACAAGTTCAACTCCAGGAGATAATACACAAGCGGGAACTTCAGGTCCAATACGACCATCTGTACCACATTCATCTCATATTGTTACACGTCATGCACCATACCAGATGTCCTATCATCCCCGTGGAAATCGTTCGCATCGTGGTGCTGGTCATCCACGCGGTGAACCACTACCGAAAAAGACCACGGGAATTCCACGTGATCGACTTATACCAATTTCGAAACATATACCCGGTGCATTGCGAGATCAAACTGGTGCTTCGGTTGTACCAAGACAGATGGTGTAAGTGAAAAACAGATTGATCGTATGAAAATATCTCTTTTGCCTTTCTAGAGAATTATATATGGAGCGATTAGGAAAGAAAGAGGATACTTCAGCTCAAACATCTCGTCAAAACGATGACAAATCTGCTTTGCCATCCTATTTATCGTCAAACAAATCAGCTGATGAAGATCTACCACCCAATGATCTTCTTTGTCCTTTATGTAAACGAGTTTATACTGACGCTGTGATTGCACCTTGTTGTAGTCATAGTTTTTGTGATAGTTGTAAGTTCAATAAATTAGTTTCGTACGCTATCTCATCGTCCTTTCTTTTTTTTTCTCGCAAAGGTATTCGCACAGCTTTGATTGAAAGTCCGGACCATGAGTGTCCTAGTTGTCGCACTCAGCACGTTGCTATTGATCAGATAAATCCCAATCTATTTTTACGAAATCACATTAAGCGTTGGCATGAAAGTCAGAATCAATCCTACTACCCACAATCGACTGCACCTTCGTCAAGTGTAGATCAAGATTCGGAAGCAACATCAATCAATCGGTCGAATTCAAACGAAACAGATGAATACGATACAGCTGTTCTTTCGACAAATTCTCAACCAGCAATTTCGTCGGCGAAAGCAGCACCTATCATTATTAAAATGCAACTGAAAAGTCAATCACCACCATTGCCGGTTGCCGCGAATCGACCAGTTGATGTTCCATCCGAAAGTGAAAAGACAGTCGATTCAGATCCAACAGTATCTAGGTTAGTCAAGCGCTTGGTGTTTTTTTTTCTAGAACTTTCGAAATGCTGATTCTTATTTTTCTATTCTAGTCGAAAAGACTTTCATACAAACGACGAAATAGCAGATAGTTTACCTTCATCTAGCATGGCTGAAAGTATGTTTATCGGTTCGTGTTGTTACAACTTCAATGTGATTGATTTAGATGAAAAGACAGAACCTGAAACACCTCTAATTCAAATGACACACTCAAATACGATCTATACTTCTCCAACGCCTGCTACTACAATGGCTCCAGCCAATCCTGTTGTACAACATTATTACCCAGCTCCTCCACATCATAACATTATCTATCCTCATCATGTTCCTCCAGCTGCAGCAAATGGCCTTTACGCCATGCAACCGTACGTTTATGCTCTTATTCGTTCATTCAAAAAACTAGTTTTCTTCTCCTTTTAGAAATTACTATCCCCCGCCGATGGGCGTTCGATATCCACCAGCAGGTATTCATCCGTATCAACCATATCCACCTGTGCAACCAGTTCATCATCATCATCATCCTATTCCTCCTCCTCGTCCAATCGTTCCATCTCCACATATTCCAACAAACGGTTATACTATGCCCGGTTTTCATCCACATCCTACAGCTCCATTTACTTCAACATCAACTTTTATTGCTCATCATCAAACAGCAACGCAGCCGATATCGACAACGCTATCTGAAAATGAATTCTACACGAAACAACGGTACTTTCAACGAATGTAAGAGAATCATTCTCGTAATATCCTTCTTTTCCCAATTTTAAATTCTTCTAACTCTAGGCAAGGTTCACCCAGTCGTCGTCGTTCGCGTTCATCCTCTTATTCATCATATTCGAGCAGGTAGTGCACATTCTTTCGCCTTCGTAGACAAAAGAAGATGAAAATATCATTTGAATCGTTTGTTCTAGTGATTCTCGTAGTTCCTCACGTTCGCGTCACGATCGTCATCGTCGTTCATCTCGTAGTCGAAGTCGTCGACGTACCAAGAAGTCGCCTAGCCGCGACAATCGTCGTCAACGACGATCATCATCGTATCAAAGTCGACGTCGACCACCACCACCACCCCCTGCTGACATCAAAGATAAGTACTCGTCGTCGGCATCGAAATATCGAAGGTAAATTGAATTGTTTCTCATTGACAAGATCTATGTCTTGACGTTTTCTTTTCCTTGGATAGATCTTCACCACGGCCAAATCGAAACTATGAACGCCGTCGTTCGCCTCGTCCACCTCCAACGGTTCAACAATCGACACAACGGACGTTTGTTTATATGGAAGAATCGTCACATTCCAGGTAAGAAGATTGACCGCGTTGTTATCTTGAATCATCACCTATACTTTCATATAGTCGAGACCGTCGTCGATCAAAGAGTCGTTCGCGAGGTACTGATGATCGTAATAATACGTCATCATCATCATCGTCGAAGAAAGAACAACAACAACAACAACAACAACCAGCATCGCAATCTTCTCCGGCGCCAACCCCGACGACGACAACACCTTCAATACCAACGACGCTTTCATCGAAAATCGAAACAGTAGCGGAGGAATCATCGGGAAAAGCTCAAGATGAGAGTACCAAAAATGGAAAAAAGCATAAGAAGCATCACAAGAAACATCGACATTCGAGTTCAAAGAGCAAAAAACGCCATCGTAGTAAAGACAAAGAGAAGAAAACCATGATCGACTCCTCGTCATCTGTTCTTGAAGTACAATCATAACGTTTATTCTTGCTCGTTTTCTTTTTGATGTTATATAAATCTATATATATATATTATCTCCGAAGGAAATTTTCTTTTCATGTATTTGTGAGTTCCTCTTTTTTTGTTTTCGACAGAAAAATAAAATTTATTGATGAAACATTAAATTCAAACTTAAGTGCACGATCGACTTGTTGACCCACTAGTTACATAACGCCTTTCTTACTATAGATTAGAGAGAAGCGAATGTATGAATGAGTCTGTCACTCTTATATAACACGGCGTCTTTTGTCATTGCCTCTACATCATATAGAATAGCAAGTGTATGTAAAAATTTTTTTCTTAATTCATATTTCGTTACAGAGAATTGCCTTATGACACTTGGGGAAACGTTTCGTATCGTAATCGTTGGTAAAAAATCTTGCTGTATCGACGTAAACTATGTGAAGTTTTTCATTAGGTGGTGGCCTAGCAGGCCTTTCATTAGCTATTGGTTTGAAACAGAAAGGATTCCAGAATTTAATAGTCTACGAACGAGAAGAAAGTAAGAGTAGATTGATTCATTTTCCTTCGAAATATTGATTTTCATCAAGACAGCCATGTCCGGCATCAAGGCTGGTCAGTTTCATTGATAGCTCCAGAAGGTGGTCTTGAATTTATAAAACAACTTGGTCTTTTACCGGAACTTTCCGCTATTTCGTTTCAACCTTCTTTTCGAGCAGTAGACGGTGAAACAGGTCGCGTCACTTCGAATTCTAGTCCCGACAGTTATGTTTATTTGCTTTAGGGAGTACATTACTTTTTGTGCGTGGAACAGAGAATGGAAGGCGATTCAAACGACCAGAACTACGAGATGCACTTTATCAAGCTTGTGTACGGGAAGGTATTGAAGTTGTTTGGGGTGCACGAGTGAAATCCTTCGAGGAAATCGACAACAAAGTTCATGTGCATTTTGCTGACGAAACAGAACATGAAATGGAAATAGCTGATCTTCTTATTGGAGCCGACGGAGCACATTCGCCTATCAGAAAACAATTGACCGGTGACGAGGCTCAAGCCGTTGGCTTTAATGGTATTGTCGGTCTAATCAAGAAGGTTCCCGACGGAACCAATGATGACCTGTTCGAACATGAATACGTTCACAATTCGGGTGTATTAGTTTCTGGTCGAAATGGTACACGAACTAAAGTAGCTCGAATGGAGAGATTTGCTTGTTTTTAGTTAGTTGTTGGTATGCACATCACGTTCTTCACGACGAGGTCTATTGGTCATTGAGTATTCGTTCGGAAGAAGATTTTCTTCGTCAACGAACTGACTACGATAAGAAGAAACTTCATGATTTAGCTTTGGAATACTCTCAAAAATTCTTTCCGTTGATTCAAATATTAGTTCAGCGAACACCTATTGAACAAATGCAAGATTGCCTGATTTTCAAAGATATCGAACCAATGAAACGAGACGCTTCTGGAAGATATTGGTGAGTTATTCTGATCGTGAATCGAAATTTACCTCTGTAGTTTTTAGTGTATCGCAAACTGGAAGAATCACATTGGTCGGTGATTCTGCACATGCAATGATTCCTTTCCGAGGACAAGGTACATTTATCGATAGTCTCTAATTTGAGTCGTATTATATGTATAATCACTAGGAGGGAATACAGCACTAATGGCAGCCTGGAATCTCACCGAGAAACTTGGCACGATAGCAGATCGAACCTCGATTACGAACGATGAACTGAATGAAATTCTTATGCGATACGAAAATGAAAGAATTCCACTTGGTACTCGTGAAATACTTGATTCACGTGAAAATGCCGAACGATTTCATTCGGCAAATGTTGTGAGAAACTTCGTGCGAAATACGATTATGCGAACGATTAACCTCACGATTAAACTTGATGATTGGTATCACAATAGAACTTGATTAATCTGTTTAGTCTTATTTTCTTATGACAGTAAATACTCGCATATTCTCGCTTGATCTTATATGCGAACGTGTTCACTAAAGTTCACTTTATCAACTCATTTCTGCACCCTGTCACCTTCAGAAAAAGAAACTCGTAAAAAAACAAAATGTCTGCTCACGTTGTGTGCAGAAAGAGCGAAAACGCAGTCAATCTCGCCTATATAAATATACATTCTTCTTTTCGTTTGTTACTCAACTCTCATTCTAGGTCATGTCGGAATTATCGCGTAAAGCTTTCGTAGAAAAATTCATTCATGAATTGACAAGTTCCAACATGAGTAACCTAGATGATTACCTCGAGGACGACGTCCAAAAAACAGTTGACTCCACAGTTGTTCTGAGTAACATTAACGAAGCTCGGGACTATTACAAAAAAGAACAAGACGGAAAAACAACATCGCAATGGACGATTGTCGAATGCGAAACAGAAGATCCAAAGAATAATCTACTACGTGCACGTATTTCACACGCGAACAAAACCTTCGATACTGTTTATACATTTAGTCCAGTTGGAAAGATTCAACGCATCGATGCTGTCAGTTAAATTCGAACCGAGTGTCATACGAAAAAGACAAAACACATTTCAACGAATTTTCTTCAGTCAGTTTTGTTATTTTTCTTACAATAAAGCTCGATTAAGATCTGAATTACCTTTTCTTCTTTCCTTCTTACATCGTATCGATATGAGTGCTTTCTGATATTAAGATGAAATTCAATAATCTCATCGTTTTGATTGACATTTGACGCTTATATACACACTGAATGCCAAACAGAAAAGATAGACGTCACGATGGCAAATATCTGGCGCCCTCTACATAGCATGTTCATGTGATTGGTTCTCGATGTATTAACATAGATTTAATTGCTGATTAAAAAAACTGCTGAATGGTCGATCGATCTGTGTACTTCAACGAACAGACAGATGATCTTTTGTTCTCTTTTCTCTCTTTTTTGAGTATTTTGCGTGGGTTGATTATTCAACCAGATGAGAATATGTTCAATTACTTGTTTAGTTTGTAGATAATGCGGTGGCTATAACAAAGATAAAAAACAGATACAGATACGATGGGTTGTTGGTTTTCA
Organism: Adineta ricciae; assembly: GCA_905250025.1. Classification (NCBI taxonomy): domain Eukaryota; kingdom Metazoa; phylum Rotifera; class Eurotatoria; order Adinetida; family Adinetidae; genus Adineta; species Adineta ricciae. The sequence goes on along the minus strand of CAJNOJ010000057.1, from coordinate 401,134 downwards.
AAGGAAAATACTTCACAACCACTCGCCGAATTGAATGATATACGTTTACAAATAACAAACAAACCCAAAGATGGTCCTATTTCCTCAGAAAATCAGATTATTAAATCACACATAAATGGTTTGTTATTCTTGTTTTTCTGCTCTCTTTATCATTTCTCAATGTTTACAGGTAATGATAATAATCGACAAAAAAATATCTCTACAACTGATAAAGTCTACGTCGCTATCTACGACTATGACGCACGTACAGATGAAGATCTAACATTTCGAGTTGGTGATTTACTCATTATTCTTGATGACAGGTTTATTAGATTCTTTTCGTATTGTGCCACTCTTTTCATACTGTTTTTTTTTTCGTCATTTCTAGTCAAAATGATTGGTGGCTTGCGAAACATTATTCGAGTGGATTGAAAGGATACATTCCAGCTCTTTATGTTGCTCCACACGGTGGACTGGATGTCAATGAGTGAGAATAGATCGTTTCGGTTTCTACTAATGAATGTATTTTCTTTTGCTAGATGGTTTCATAAGAATGTTCTTCGCAAAGAAGCAGAACGTCTTCTATTAATTCCACAGAATCCGCGCGGAACTTTTCTCGTTCGACAATCAGAAAATGCTCCTGGTATACACATTCGTATTTTTTCCGCATTGGGAAATTTTATGCATCTTTTCTTTTTCAAATTGATTCAGGCCCATATTCATTATCTGTTCGTGATATCGATGAACAACGCGGTCCACATGTCAAACATTACAAAATTCGTTATCCGGATCCTAAAATTGGCTTTTATATTGCCACGCGTCGAGCATTCAAATCACTGGAAGAATTAATTGAACATTATACAAGTAAGAAGTGATATCTTTGATGAAAGTCCAAGGTAGCAGACAGAAGTTTACAAGATCGAATGACACAGTCGAACTCGACTACAAGGATGCAATAAACAACGGATTTCATACGCTCGGTTTTGTTTTAGAAAACTCGGATGGACTCTGCTGTCAACTGACGCTTCCCTGTCCTCGACCAAAACCGACAACATCAACAATCTCGAAAGATGTTTGGGAAGTGCCACGAAATTCGCTTCAATTTGTCAAAAAGCTTGGTCAAGGAATGTTTGGTAAGATGATCGGCTTCTCCATTCGATTGTTTTGTTTATTTATTTACCTATGACTTGTTTAGGCGAAGTTTGGGCTGGCAAATGGAATAATAAAATCGATGTCGCAATCAAAACAATGAAGGCTGGAACAATGTCGACCGAAGCGTTTGTTGACGAAGCGAACATTATGAAAAAGTTACGCCATGATAAACTAGTTCAATTGTATGCGGTTTGTACGGAACCAGAAGATCAACCAATCTATATCGTCACCGAATTGATGTGTAATGGAAGTTTATTGGATTTTCTTCGTGATGGACCTGGACGAGACTTGAAATTACCTGCACTTGTTGATATGGCTGCACAGGTTTGATTGAATTTTATTAACATGAGTGTAATCTTGATTTGCTCCAATGATTTAGATCGCATTTGGTATGGCTTATCTCGAACATGAACACTATGTATGAGGAAAAGGAAATCTTATCCATAGACATGAGTTTGTTCACTTAGATTCATCGAGATTTGGCTGCTCGAAATGTTCTTGTGGGTGAAAATGGTGTCGTTAAGATCGCTGATTTTGGTTTGGCTCGTATTATTAACGAAGATCAATATGTTGCCAAAGCGGGTGAGTTTCTTTTCTGATTAATGAAAACGAATCTATCCTTTTTCGTTTAGGAGCCAAATTTCCAATCAAATGGACTGCTCCTGAAGCCGCTATCTATGGTAAATTCACAATCAAATCTGATGTTTGGTCATATGGTGTGTTGCTCTATGAGCTTGTGACACATGGTCAAGTACCATATCCTGGTAAGATCAATTTGACTTAGCAACACAACAGATTGAGCTCGTTCGTTGTCTAGGTATGGCTAATCGTGAAGTTCTGGATCAAATCCAACGCGGTTATCGAATGCCTCGTCATGAGAATTGCCCGGAAAAGATCTATGATTATATGTTACGTTGTTGGGATTCGTCGCCTGATAATCGTCCAACTTTTGAAGTAAAGTCGTGATCTTTACTCGATGAATGCATCACTATTTTTCTTTGTTTAGCATTTACATTTATTCTTCGACGATTATACAGCTTCAGCTGGCCCTCAATATCATAGTCAGAATTAATCGCACGCGAATCTTTCTTATCTTTTTCGAGTTTTCTGCTCTTACGCTCAGGATACTTTTCTCCTTGTTTGTCTGCTTCCTTGCTTCCACTATGCCGAATGACGCTATAGAAATCAACAAGTGACTGTCTTCTACAGATATTTTCTATCGATAAAAATTTCGAATGTATATTTGCGCAATGTCCTTCTAACTTTTCTCTTTTCTCTTTAGTCTGCTCTTCTATCTCTTATGCTAGCCAGATATATCTCTTACCTAACAAAAAGCTTCTCCATGACACGAACTCATCTATGAATATCAAATGTTGTGCTTCTTTTCTGTCGTTGTCTGTTGTATAATGAGTGATTTCTTATTGTTGTTTCTTTTGGAAGAACACAAAAAAAAAATAAATCTGCTAAATACTAATGTTTTGTGTTGTTTTGTTTTCAGATGGCCACGACACCGATTACACAAGAAAAAGTGCATAAAGCGAAACTGTCGATCGAGAATTTTTATGCCAATTTGATTAATCAATATGAAGAACGGGAAGAGAGGTATGTTGGATTTTCTCTGCTGTTTAGGATGAATAAGCAGTTTGCTTTTGTAGATATCGTCGATTGGAAGAAGTGATGAATGTGGAAGGTTTATCGGAACAGGAGGTAAGTCGAAAGGATGGATTTTGGTGGAAGTACTTTCTGTTATTGTTGTGTTTAGAAACTGGAAAAACGGCATTCGCATGCGACGAAAGAAACGGAATATCTACGTTTGAAACGGGTGAAGATGAGTGCAGATGATTTCGAACCATTGAAAGTTATTGGTCGTGGTGCTTTTGGAGAAGTGAGTCATTTGAATTTCAATGAAACCCTTCTTTTAACTCGAAATTCATAACTTAGGTTCGTTTGGTACAAAAGCGCGATACGGGCCATATTTATGCGATGAAAATCTTACGAAAAGAAGATATGCTATTACGTGAACAAGTTGCACATGTTCGCGCGGAACGCGATGTTCTTGTTGAAGCTGATCATACATGGACAGTTAAAATGTTTTACTCATTTCAAGATGCACGGAATTTATATTTGATCATGGAATTTCTTCCCGGAGGTTCGTGCTTGTATGAAAATTGATATGTATGAAGAGAGTCGGTCGTTTTTCTTTAGGTGATCTGATGACACTGTTGATTCATAAGGAGATTTTCAGCGAAGATATGACACAATTTTATGTTGCTGAAACAGCCGAAGCGATTGAATCTATTCATCGACTTGGATTTATTCATCGAGATATCAAGCCAGATAATCTTTTACTTGATGCCAAAGTAAATATATACATATACCAAAATATTTCGTTGTGATATTTCATGATGATTTTTTGTTTTCTTTTGAACACACGCGAAATGATATCATTGGTAGAGATTAGATGTAATCTGACTCATTGTTCTGTTTTGTTGTTATTCGATAGAATATGTTTGAATAGGACTTAACCGAAGGAAAGCGAGCTTTATTGATCAAAGTAGTGGCAAATTAACCATGAAATCGATTTGAAAAGATTACCATGTACACTACTTCCGAATTGTTCAATATTATCATTCTGATAATCACGTATTACTGTTTGTTTAGGGTCATATTAAACTTTCGGATTTTGGCTTATGTACAGGTTTGAAAAAAGCACACCGAACCGAATTCTATCGGGATATTCAAAGCATGCGACCGCAAGATTTCAGTAAATAATCATGTCCATCCAATGCGCTTGTATCTCATAGCTTCGATGTCATTCTAGCAGCTACTTCAGTTGATTCCAAACGGCGAGCTGAGACATGGAAGAAAAACCGTCGTGCCCTGGTATGATTATTTTTCGGTACTTTCATCTTGAAATAATGAGCTTTATTCTCCAATCGAGGCCTATTCAACTGTTGGTACGCCAGATTACATTGCACCGGAAGTTTTCAAACAATGTGGTTATAATCATGTGAGTGACTGAGAATCTTATCAAGTGTGTAAAAAACAAACATTGTTGAGGGTAGAAAGCTGATTGGTGGTCGTTGGGTGTCATCATGTACGAAATGTTAATTGGTTACCCACCGTTTTGTGCAGAAAATCCTCAAGAAACATTCCAAAAAGTCATGAATTATCGTGAAACACTTGTTTTTCCACCGGAGATTCCAATATCAAACGTTGCAAAAGATCTGGTTCTCAAGTAGGAAAAACGAGTTGTTCTCAACACATGAAAAAGAAATCTTGGTTTGCTTTAGATTTTGTACTGATGCCGACCGACGTTTAGGCTCACTGGAAGATATTCGCAGTCATTCGTTCTTTTTGGGCGTTGATTGGGATCATATACGCGATCGACCAGCAGCTTATCAGCCACGTGTTCGGTCCATTGACGATACGGCAAACTTCGATGATTTTCCTGATGTGGATCTCAAATTACGTATGTTTCTACGCGAGAAGTCGACTAATTTATAATTTTCTTTGGTTCTGCATTTCAGCATCACCGGCCAAGGACAGTGAAGTTCAAGTTCATGATTGGTTATTTATTAATTATACTTATAAACGTTTTGATGGATTAACTGCCAAGCCAAAATTAAAAATGCCTTCATCATCCACTAGCTGATACGGAAAAAAGTTCTTCTCATAATGAACAGTGTCATTGCACATTGCGAAATTCTTCACATATGCCTCTTAACGTCTGAACCCGTTGTTATTTTTCTGTTTTGTGTATATAAATAGAGCATGAATAAAACCTACTTGTTAGATATGTTTTACTCGTTCTTCTTTACCGGAATAAAAGAAAATTTCATCAGTTTTTCATATTACGTCATAGATGAATGTAATTGCGTAAGATTTGCTTCTGTTCTTTTTATATAGACATGACCGAAAACAAACTTGCTGAAGAACAACCGATGGAAAGTGACAGTGACAGTTACGATGACGAGATTAAGTATGAAAACCTTAAAGAAGCAGGTGAAACAATCAATGGAACTGTTCAACATTCGATGAAACATTTCCAACCGACCAATAAGACTCTATCAAAGTAAAACCCGTGCATGTGCTCACGAGTGCGTAAGCAAACATCTGTTTCTCTTTGAAGATATGTCGATAAGATAGATATCAGTCCATATTCACCTCGTAGTGGCCATGTCGATGATGGAAAGTATCGTTCGAAAGATAAACATGATCGTGCTACTGTTGAACTAGTTCTCGATCCACGAACACGTTTGATTCTATTCAAATTTCTTCAACAAGGTCTAGTTGAAGAAATCAATGGATGTATATCAACTGGAAAAGAAGCAAATGTTTATCATGCTCGAACCAGCGCCGACGAACATCGTGCCATCAAAGTTTACAAAACATCTATTTTAGTTTTTAAAGATCGCGATCGATACGTGACAGGAGAGTACCGTTTCCGACATGGATATTCAAGGCACAATCCAAGAAAAATGGTGCGTTTATGGGCAGAAAAAGAATATCGAAATCTATCACGATTGCACTCAAATGGTGTGCCGTGTCCAAAGCCCATTGCCTTGAAAAATCACGTTCTAGTCATGGAATTTATCGGTGAGAGCCTCACTTGAGTATCTGAGAGTGAAATTCAAATGCTCTCTCTGTTTTAGGCGAGAATGGTTGGCCAGCTGCAAAACTAAAAGATTCTCCTCTATTAGATGAAACTCAGGCATTTGCTCTATATCTTCAGTTAATTCATTACATGCGTATTATGTTCGTTAAATGCAAATTAATCCATGCAGATTTATCGGAATTCAATCTACTTCTTGATTCCAAAAATCAATTATACGTTATTGATGTGTCCCAGTCTGTAGAGCAGGCTCATCCCAATGCATTAGAATTTCTTCGGATGGATTGTCGAAATGTGACTGACTATTTCGCTAAACGATACACACTGAAAAATCTCTTGACAATGCAGCAACTATTCAACTACATCACCGATCCTACAATCACTGATTCTAACGAACAAGCGTATCTTGATAAAATGATTGAACAAGCAACGAATAGACGGTCGGATGAAACAACTGACGAAGTTGACGAACGCGTTTTCCAACAGATCTTTATTCCTCAAACATTAGATGATTATTGCGAGACAACATCAAAGGATCTTCGGCAAGCGTCAACAATCTTAGGTATGAATGAATCGATGACAGGTGCTCGTTTGGTGCCAACTATACTTGCAAGCGACGATGATCAATCGTCGAGTGACAGTGAAACATCTAGCGACGACGACAGCGATGCAAGTGATTATGCATCAGCTGCCGAGGAAATCCCATCACAAGAATCAAGCGCTGTCCAAGGCAATGTACGTCCGCGTGACGAATCTCCAAACTCGAAACGATTGCGAAAACAAGCTATTCGGGAACAAAAACGAGAACGAAGAAAAACTAAAATACCTAAACATGTGAAGAAACGAGCAGAAAAGCTCGGTGGTGATAAACGAAAACGAAAATGATAAATGTCTTTTTTTTGTTTTTCTCTCCAACAAAATAAACGTTGGTATTTACAGCAGTCAACTGAAAGATCCGTCTGCGGTATCATTTGTATTTATATCTTCAGAAGCTTATGCTAGTTCATTCGACACTTTATTACGATTCTGAATTTTTCATACTGGTATAAGGTGTTTCTCCTGGAAAAGTACATCGATGTGTTGATTCTTTCTTTAAAAAAAAACTATCGGAGGTAACAGACGTTTCAATTATCATCGGTATCATCAAAAGAGGTTAACTGACTCAAATATGTGTACTTGCTGAGTTAATGTCACTTCAGTAGAATGCGAACTCTCAGTAGAAAATGTTTGTGACATATACATACATGAAATGAAGTTGTGTCGAATACTTTACTCAAAGCAGACATTATGTATTCGCGTGTTTCATTATTTCCTCACGCGTGAGTAATCAAACAACAGATTATTCAAGCAAAAAACTGAGAAAAGGACGTACAGGGAACATGTCATCACAAGGTAAAACTAGGATATAATATTACTTATTTGAAAGTATTGTGTTCGCTAATTCTCTCGATGTTCATCGACTCGAACAGATCTACTGGCTATAAATAGATGTATTACTCTTGTCAGCGTAGGTCCTTAGCCTTGAACATATAAATATTGAATTCTCCGCGGATTCTTAATTTAGTCAACTGATCAATATATCAATTTTCCTTCTCATGTCAAAATGTTAATGTCTTGTTTTTCTTGTTCACACACATCATTTTCTTTCGAATATGTTCCAGACACCTTCACATAGATCATCATATTACTCGATAAATTTCCGCAGAGACATGATCATTGTAGTTCAACAACTAACTCGCAATATTTATGTAACATGATGAGCATCAACGGTATGAGAATAATTACTGTTTGATAGACTGAAACACGATTATATGCATAAAGTAGATTAGAACAGTTTGTCTCATTTAGTTTAATCAACACATCACTAAATAATCATGATAGCTGAGTAAGTTAGCGTCCTTCGCTACTAGCAGAATTCTATTCATAAGTATACGATTAAATGTTTCATAGACGTTATAAGATACAAGATATTCGATCGGAACTGAGACAACGTTAATCAAACGTAAGTGAGTGTTCGATAATTAACTAGATGGAATTCGTCAACACTCAACAATAATAAACCTTATCAATTTTTAACGATGCATACATTATACGAATTACTATGAATAGGAGTTTCTATATGATTGTCAAATGAATCGTCTATATACGTAGTTCACTGCCTTTGAACGAGTCTATTGTTCTATCGTTTATCGTGTTCCGTATTCTACTCGAATGTGTTTGTTTACGTTATTTTTGATGAATATAGTCTGATTCTGTTCGACAAATTGACAAATAACATACTTCGAGGCATTTTCATATTTTTGTCGGTAATTATTAGATGTTTGATTAGGAACGATACTGGCGTCGTCGATGTAATTAGTCTGGAGCATCGGATGATACCTGCCCCTAGATAAAAGTTGTTTCTTTTTTTTTTTCTTCATCAAAGTAAAGTAAAGAAAGCGGCAGACAGAAAGAATGCTGTTGTTCTTGTCATTTCAATCAATCGTTATGAAGTGGATCTTCCTTATCAAGTAGCCAATAGTAATGTGTAGAGTATTTCTATTATTTTAGATAAGTCTATATGATACTCTTCTTTTTCGTTTCTTTCTTGCTGATGATTTATATATTGATGATATAAACATCTCTTATTGTCTTTGTCAAAACAAAAGAATTATCAGAATTGATGATGATAGACAGTGACATATGTGTAAGGTCAACTCTTTTGACAGATATATATTACATCAAATAACAGAATGAGCAATAATATGTCTAATAATCATTAGAGACAAGAGACGGAATTTGTCTTTTCTTGTTTCCTTAACAGGTGAATGCGTTAAAGTTAAAATAAATACGAGGCAATCTTTCGTTTTGTTTTTCTTTCTTAGAAAAGGTTTACATTAGAATGGAGATTTAGTTCTTAACACGCCTGCAAACATTCATTCGTGTTTCCTCGCTGAAGCTTGTGTAAATTAGTGATGAGAGATGTAACACAATGCGATATTTATCTTATTGTTCTTACCGGAACTGCACATTTTAGTAGATTAAATTTGTCGATTCGCATGTTTGTTTTTTCTAACGAGTCGTTCTATATTTACGTCAGAAATTTAGAAAATATGTATTAGTCAGCGGAAATGTATTGTCATGTCGCGTTATCCTTTATCAGAAACGTACAAAAAACGCAGGCGACGAGAAAAAAGAGAAGCGTAGTCAAAAATCACTGCAATATCTTTTTTCTCTCTTTTCTCGAAAGAAAAGTTGGGCTAGTTGGTAAATCTACTTGCTATTAAAGAGGGAAAAAAAGACAGAACGTCTATTTCTTCAAATGACATTGATGTATATGAGAGACGAATATTGTCGGCTTATTCTAATAGAAAGTTCTATTTTCTATTTGAGATAATTAATGATATAAGAAAACAAAAGAGAAACAATATCCTGCCATGTCGACCTTAGTAGCCATTGAACAGTACATGTCAATTTATGGACCATTCATTTTAACTACACTTGGTATTGTCGGAAATGTTCTTTCAATTTTAATCTTTCTCTCGCCGAGATATCGCCGACAGTCATCGCACTTTTACTTACTATCGCTCGCACTGTCCGATCTTTGTTTTCTTATTATAAACTTACTGGAAGATACATTTCGTAATCACAATCAATTGTATCACTCGCATTTGAATTTTCTTGACCGCAGTTCAACTTCCATATGCATACTTGTGCAATACGCAAGAAATCTCACGCGCTCGTTATCGTCATGGATTATTGTTTCATTTACGATTGAACGTCTGCTCGTCGTATTCTATCCGTTGAAACGTGCGACTATCTGTCGACGAAAAATTGCACGACTCGTTGTTTTGTTCTTGTTCTGCTTGAGTTTTGTCAGTAATCTCAATGTCCCATTTCACTACGGAGTCATTTCATCCTCAACTCCCATGGAAAATGATACAATTTGTGATATCATACCGAAATATCGTTCGATCTATATGAGATTCGCTATTACTACCATGATCAGTGTTTATTTAGCACCGATGTGTATCATTGGCTTTGTGAACATGTTAATTTGTTGTAAACTTTGGAGAAAAAGTTTATTCATGGACGAAGATGATGCGAGTTTAGCTGCAAAGGACAAGTAAGATCTTTCTGAAGTTTCCGATTCTCACAAATTCTGTTTTATTAGACATCGTTTTTTCTCCCGGCAAACCTTTTCGTCTTTGTGGAGATTTTTAGCATGTTTACATCTATCTCGACGCTCTTCAACGTCATCCATCGTTACGAAACAATCTCTACATGGCCGAACTTCATCACTCAGTCAATATCAATCAATCGGCCCGTTGCTAAACACAGACGCACAAGTTAGTTTCGTCTATTGTCAACAGTTTTGTCGAAGGCTATCTGAGATGTTTGTCCTGAGATTGCAATGATGATAAAATTACATATCTCGTTTTTTTCCTAAGATTAGGTTTTTCTCAATAGTACCGAACACATAATGTGATTTAAAAAAATAGGTCATTTCCGGTTGACATATCTAGTTGATTCAATCATCCTTCAGTGGGTTGAGTATATTGCTTATGTTTAAGAGGATTTTAACACGATACTTTTCGAAGACACGACATAACGGAAATTGAATTTTTGCTTAATTATTTATTTTAACTAGATTAATGGACATTTAATCAACGATGAACTGCTAAATCGGCCACCACCTCGATCGCCGTCGACCTTATCCACAAATTTTTCTAATCAAACAAAGAAGCAATCCGTGAGCTCAATTAAAGCTTACATACAATCCCGAACGCATCGTGTTACAGCAACTTTATTACTTGTCTCATGTTCATTCGTTCTACTAAATACGCCCTATTGTGTCGTTTGGATCGCAAATTATCTGGAAAAATTTGGTAATGCAACTTTGAAATCAGTGAAAGAAATCACGGAGTTATTCATGTTAACGAATTTCTGTATTAATTTTCTTCTCTATTGTGTTAGTGGAAAAGCTTTTCGAAATGAACTCGCTTATATCTTACGGTGTCAATGGAGAGAATTATACGATCGAAGCGAAGCCGAACGAGCAGCACGGAAAAAGTCTCGACCAAAAATCGAAATTCAATTAAACGAAACGAAATTAAAACCACGTGCACTTTCATGCTGTCCAAATGATCAACCGTATCGCACATCATCATATGCTTTGTATACAAATAAAAATCTCCATCGATAAATCATCATTGCAAATTCTCTCTGTATGCTTATATATATATATATATATGTGTGTGTGTATGTGAATTTTTGTTGTTGTTCTCGTCTTATACTTCTAAAACAAAATGACTATGAGCAATGTTTATACAGAAACCTATGAATTAGCCACCAAGATGTCAACACAAAGTATGAGCTTTCACGCGACGGAAGTTTATTTGTCTGCATAGATTACTCGTTGGAGTCGGTGATAATAATTATTATAAGTATAAATAGGTCTATGCAGTGACAAGTTCACAAAGTGTATCCATATTACATTCGAACAAATATGGATAGTTAGTCGGTACAAGTTAAGCAATGTCTGAGAATATTTGCTTGAAATAAACGTGCAATAGTGCGTGCCCTGACGAGTTCAACCTTCGAACTGACGATATTTCATCACTTTCTATCAGAATGTATATGCATTAATATCGAGCCTATTAACATTTTGATTTCGCAATGATTATCATTGACTCTTCTGCGATGTTGATGGATTTCAATAAATCAACTGTGACCATGAACAGAAAAGAGGTATATCATCAGTTGTATGTACCCTGTGCCATTGTCGAGAACGATCTGATTAGTTTCCAATTGAATCATGAAGTATACTTATGCTCATGTCTCTATAAAACCTCATTCGATCTATTATTCATCTCTCAAAATGATAGAAATGTCCAATTGGCAGCTTTGCAATTTCCTGTTGTTTTATTGTGTCAAGTATTGATGGTTTTATTTATGTCAATTCCAAGCGCAAACACTTCCGTGCTTTGAATCGGTCATATTTATTGTACTTTGTTCTTACTGAAATACTTCGAAATGAGATGGCAATCGAAACAGGTGAATTCATTCGTCTTGTAGATAAAACACGACCTTTATAATGATATTTACTCAATCATTCATCAGCACACTTTCGCAAAAACAAGAACAGTCGCCAGTATTATCCCGATAAGAATGAAAAAGACTTCTATTGAATATTTTGCGCATTTACATATAGGACACCAACACGATCGTCGAAGAAATAGATTCGATTAGAAAAAAAGACACATTTAAGCATACATCAATAATTTCTAAATGTATGATAACAACAACAAAACTCCTTTCATCACATTAATTAACTCAAATGAATAGAAAAAGCACTATCTCAAACAGCAGTACTCTTATTCTAAGGAAGAACGATACTAAATCAAAGCTCTGCTTCAACATATTTTCCTCACATGTTTGTCGTTTATAGTCATTGCTGGTTGTTCACTGACCATTTTGTTGTTTCCTCACTTTTTTCCTATTATTAAGCGTCTCGAGTTGTTCTGTTTCTTTTTTCTTCTTCGTTTTCTTTTTTTGTAATATGTACCCGATCTAGCTCTTCGGACGGCAATTTTTTTCATTCTTTCCACCACTAGTTTGATCGTTTCTTGCTTTGAAACGTCTCGCTCGTACTATGGTATAATTCTTTTTTTTTCTTCTGCTCCTTGTTTCTATCTTCTTCGTCTTATTCTGCTTTACTTCATTAGACGACAACAACTCATCACGAGCACAACATTCATCACAAGCGTAAAAAACAGGCTAGTTGGTAATTTTCTCTTTTCTCTTTGGACTCAGCCTTATTCTCTTGCAACAATTCAATGATACCAGAAAACTAATGACTACGCACAAGACACCACATCATATGTTAGATAAAATATCGCATAAAATTACGGCGATCAAAGATGACATCGCTGGTGCTGTGAAAGAACGAAGTCGGTCGATATCGTTCGATCGGCATCTCTCAAGTATGGCCAATGCGGATTCATCGTGTCAAGATGAATCAACACCAACACCAAAACGGATGACACATCTATTGAAAACTTCAGGTATGTATTAGTCACTCGGTGGAATGTCCTATATTGATGCTTGCTGGAATTCAATTGTCATAAGGATCATTTTGCGAAAACGACAAATCGAATTAGATTCAATTTGCGAACGATGAAAGTATGACAAATAACACAATGCTCTAGACGTTTAAAACGCACCGAGAAGAAGAAAAACACTCTGGAGACTAACATGATCATGGCGAGATATTAGAGAAGCTTGAAACAAGAGGAATAGTAGTAATTGCATACAGATATTTTATTCGAAGAAATTAAGTTTTTTTTTCTCATTCTCGAATTGCATTGCATATGCGAAAATGATTTGCCTTTTTGTTTTTTGTTAGGCAACGCTGGATCATCATTATCACTTGGCCCATCGACCCGTCAGTTGAATGATCAATCACCATCCCATAAAAGTTCTACTGGTGTTAAACCAAGCCCTCTCAGTTCGTTCAGTTTATCGCCCGCCAATTCATCACAACTAATTAACTCGAACGCGAGCATTCCATCTTTGTTCAGCACGCTTCGACATTCACAGCAGAAGCTCGCATCAATTGAAGATGTTTCCACTCCAACAGACGAGTCAAGTAACAAAACAGATCCAAATGAAATGACGACGAAACAAATAAATATCCTCGTCCCACAGGATTCTGTGAAACGATCAGCACTGCATCTCGGTGGACCGAAATTTCGTGTTAATAGTAAAGAACTTCCAAAGAACAAGTCGATCATTCATAGTAATATGACTTTCTCCGTGCCAGTATGTTTCAATAGCAATCATGATCGATCTTTGTATATTTTCTGTTAGATCACCGTTGGTATCATCTCTCTTGTGATCACATTATGGAAACCGATCTCCTCGTATCTATCCGGTTTTATTGTTGGTTGCCTATTTGCTCTCGCACTTGTGTACATACGGATTCGAATGATAATCAAGTCCAAGGTTAAAGAAATTGTTGTCGAAGAATGGATCGATTTTCCTACACTCGATTCTCTACTGGCGAAAATCGACAAGGAAGATAAAAACACGAACATTCGAGTAAGTCAAATCATCTGTTTCATGATAGATCAAGCCAGAAGCGATGATCTAAAGAAAATAAAGGATATCCGAACCGGCGAATTGATTCCGGTTAAACATAATCATTAGTTATGAAAGAGTTTACGGGCATTGTTTTCTTCTAGGTGACTGGTGCTTACATGAGCTTTCAAAGTTACAACGCTGATCGTGATGAAGACTTCGTTCGCTACCCATGTGATGTTCGTCTCGATGGATATCGTCTGATCATTCAACTAGCAAGCAAACAATGGACGGATGAGAAGAAATCCGAGAAAGAAACGAAATTTCTTGGATATCGAGAATATCTTGTTAAAGGTGAGAATATTGATAAATAATCTATTTTCCAAAAGAAATTTTTTCGGTTGGAAATCTTAGAGGCTCGAATGATTCTTGTACCAGAATTGACATTGACACGTGCGAAGTATTGGATGAATGATTATCCGATAGTCATACGAAATTTACAGATACTCGATAAACAAATCTTTAACAAACAACAAATCGAAAAAGCCAAAGGGCTTGTCAATGATTTTTTTACTAATAACGCGACGATTATCTCCATTTGGTTTGAAACAGGTCCACAGAAGGAAGAATGGTTTCATAAGTCAGTAGTTCTGCTGGAATCTGGTCGAATTCGAGTTTCATTCGAATTTATTTTAGACTTTCATTAGTACTACGAAAAGGGAAAGAAGATATTCAACGAACGAATCATCTCCTTGCAAGCAGTAGTGGATCCCAGTCGTCACTGAATCGTCGATACACTCAAACTGAGTCCGAACCTGAGCTTCCATCGAATTCTGTGATCGATGCTCAAATAATTGCCGATGAGCTACAACAGAAAACCAAAGTACGATTTGTCGAGTATCCGTTCCACAATTAGTGATTTTTTTCTAGAAAAACGACGCGGATAAAGATAATACTGGCACTCATCGAACTATTGCTCGTAAATCTGCAGAATCTATTCCGAATGAAACTTGTTTAACAAAAGTTCTTCAAACACCTGAGTGTCTCGATGAAGCAGCGATAACAATTAATTTTCTCACTCGTCGACTTCTCTGTGATATGTTTGATACTTCAATTTTGAAAGACTTACTAAAGGAGAAAATCGAAATGAAACTGAGAGAACTCGCTGTAAGTTCTCTCGGATAACTGTTCGAATTCGTTCAACTGTCGTTTAGGTATCGATTTTGGAAAATCTTCGTGTGGTATCAATCGATCTCGGTAATACATTTCCAATTATACTCAAAATCGAACCAATGCAATGGAATACGCAAGGCATCTGGTTTAATCTATTTTTATATTATCGCGGTAGTTTTAAGTGAGTGCATTCAAGAAATTGATTTCATCTTAGCATATCGATGAACGCGATCGCGTTCTTCCAAACGAGTCTTTTCAACCTATTTGTTTTCTTTGATGAAATCTAGGCTATCGGTGAGAACTCGTGTTGTTCTGCAAAAATTGATCAATTATGATCCGAAAAAGGACAAACCAATATTTGCTCAACATCAATCTGCTCAAAATGTTCGTAAAGATGATGACAATGATCTGATTCAACGGCAAAAACTTCTGGCTAAAGAACCTGAAATTCCTGAAATGTGCGCTACCCACCCAAACTTTCTCAAATTCAAAACCGTACAGTGTCTTTTGTTTTCTAGGGCAGTTACGCGAAAACTCGGCACAGCCCTGACAAACTTGGCATTGAACAAATATTTCCAGTTCTTTGCCAACATTCCATTCGTGAAAAATTTATTCCAAAAATTTTCCGAACAAGAAGTAGGAGCGGATGTGGAAGTAACTAGTTTCAGTGGTGTTCTGACGGTAATTTGATGCTCATCGAACGATCATATTCTCTTTTATCAATGGAATTTAGCTGAACATTCCACCACCACCAAGTGATCGAATTTGGTACCTATTTTCTTGCATATCGATTTGTTCCAACTATGAGTGTCTTTCAGGGTGGGTTGTCCCGAGATGCCTGACTTGAATATTAAAGTCACACCGACATATGGTGAAAAACAGTATTCCTACACATTACTGCAAGATTTTCTCTCGGCAAAAATCCGATCTGAGTTAAAAGTTTGTTGCTCCTAATTTTGATTCCATGATCTACTTGTTTTTATTTTATAGCGTTTAATCGTTCTTCCAGCTATGGATGATCAACTTCTACCTTTCTTTCGTGATTGGGCTATTGATGTTATGTGAGTTGTTGAAAGTCTCGGAACGTGACCTTCGTTGTTTTTTCTCATTTTTTTCCTGTAGTGGTGAAATTGTATCTAAACCTGTGAATCCCTTCACAGACGATTACAAGGCAAAATTAAACGTTCATACAGCTGTTCGTGAAGGCCTACAAGAATATAAAAACGCGCGAAATATGGCGCGACCTACAACGATTTCCTCGCTCTTTCCAGAATCTTAAGAATCTACATATTTGTTTTTTTTATACTTTTGTTTTATTCTCATGTGAACATTCGATTTAGACAAAATAAAAAAAAACATGAAACAGTTCATTCTAGAGTCGCTTAAAAGCTCATATCAACTTGTGACAATTGGTACAATTCGTAAACTACAATATTTTCCTCAGTGATATTTCTGCGCAACAACTCTGACTGCCAGAATAAAATCCATCATCATGATAATGCACATTGGCAAACCATGATCGATAATCGAATTGACAATGGCTCAAGAATGGCATTAGCACCTAACAAAGTGCACCACTGCAGAAAATCTGATAAATGAAATTATTCGTACACGGAAATAGAATAGTACTGTTATTGAAAACACAAGTCTGTAAAAAGCGAACAATAATTAAGTAGGTGATAAAGACGTTTGCTCTCTTTGTTCGAACCTGTCGATGAGTTATGAAATAAGTAGAATGAACACAGCAGAGATGGAATCAATAATACTACTATAATGGTCAAGACAATGAGTCGACTTTTCGGTACATTATTTAAGAAGACTAAGAATTTTACCTTCTAAAAGTACTTATATGATTCTATTTCTATGTAAAATAAGCGTTTATTAAATATCAACGGAATCTGTCGATTCTTTTAATCGAGCCTGTATATATTTTTTTGAGAGCAGTAGGTACAATGATGTTGAACATCAAATCTGCTTAGCTTCTAACTAATGACTTGAATTAATGATATTGTGTTTCTTGGACATTATCATCAATACGAAAGATAATATAAGGATTTCGGACTTTCATTATTTACGTCTGATTCTTCGTCCAATAGCTTAACAATAATTATATGAGATAACAGAATAAGATTATGTTTCATGTTGAAATAGTTTTTATTGCAGCACCTTCATAATACGTAGTAATATGATACCAGGAATAATTCTTGTTTTACACGATGTACCTTTTGTAGTGATACAATGTAAAAAAGATCTGATGCAGGACAAATTCGTGCTTAATGACAGATACGAAGTTATGACATAGATGATTATAATCTTTGTATTCTTGAGCTAGAATTCATTTATTCATAAATCAAGCGACAAGAATGAAAACTGATGTTCACTCTGTGCTCTGATTGTGTTTCTTTCTCACGTCATGAACACAAGAGCTCTCAAACTCTTCATCATTCTCTAGTCCATATGAGAGCAGCCATGCTCAAAAAAGTGAAGACGACATCGTGCACCGTTTACCTTTGCTCGATACATGTGATGTGCAGTTGTCATAAAGTTTCGTCTTTTTGAGCAGATTAACTTATATCGTAATGATAGTCGTAGTAGATAGTGCATTTGTACACGTTCAAACAACGAACGATATATACTGTGAACATCATGTTACTCGAGCATCAGTTTAAACATACTAATGTTCGAGACGAATAACGTCGCTAAGGAGAGTGAAAGAGGTCGACGGCAATCTAAATTCGCAGGGCGAATGTGTGAAAAATACTCGGCGTTACCGGAATAAAATCAGAGTACCATTCTTACACCATGAACTTGATTTTCAGCTATTGTTATTTGGTTATAAGCATCTGACGAATCTAGTCGATCAATTTTCGGGCGAAAACGGTATACAGAATAGACTGATAGAAGACCGACGAAGTATTTCTGAAATCCTGGGCGCTCATTTCTTGACTGCAGCAAAGTTCAAATGATAAATTATAAGAAACGGGATCTTTAGTTGTTGTCCATTATCGACTGACTTAGCAATAGAATTTTCTTTTGTACTCTGTGTCACTTCTTTGAAAATAAAGGAACTAAATGGAACTATGCTGACTTATAACGAGTATTGCTCGAAAACATTTCATGTTTTTTCCACTTACAGTTCATTCATCGAAAGCGACAACTAGTCTTCGAATTTTATTTGTTAACTTCCAATCAGCCAATAAGATTGATGACGAATAGGATAAGTAATTTCATTAGAACAAAGATATTTCATCAAAGTCTTCGTATATTATGTCACTAAGTGTGAAAACGAGTCAGTTCGTTTCTAAATGGCAGAAACGGCTGCATCATCGACTCATATTGATAATCTCTTACGTGTTTTCAAAGAAGAAAATCAAAGGTATTCTTATAATCTTTTTCTCTCACATCCTCTTCTCATTCGTTTTTCTTCACAGTCAAACACCCGTCCAGCCCCAACTTCATGAACAATGGCTGAACAACTCAATCGTTTTCCGACAGATTACTCAAGATATTTCATGTAATTCTTTTGCAATCACTAATCGTACTTCACATCACCGTTATCTTTTCTAGCACTATTAAGCGTTCCATCAGAACCAAATAAACCTAAAGATGATACGACCGCTGAGAACGAATCAACCCCTCGTGAGATCAAACTGTACTCGGCTACTCAATTTCGTTCACATATCAATCGAATATATCCGTTCCATTTGGATTATTTCTCGGAGAAACTCTCCTCACTCGATTTCGAACAACATCGAATGGGTCTATATGTTTTCTACGATGTTAATCAAGGATGTTTGATCAATGATATCGAGAAGGAATCAAACAAGAAAACAAATCGAGGTAAAAACATGAAAGTAAGTGACAAAACTTCCACGGATGCGTAGATGAATTCAATCCGTTCACTTCAGAGGATGAACGGTTTATTATTAAACGAACATCGAATGTTCAACCAATGTGCCAAAGAATACGCGACGAAACATGTGAACAGAGACTATGAAGCAATGAAACCATCCGTTAATCAGTTCATGCAGGTAGAATGCAAAATTAGAATCTTTAGAATCGAATAATCTCAAATCTTTTGAGAACTTCTAGGCGTGGTTACAGCGTAAAACGGATGTATTACTCAAACGATCGAATGCACTAGAACAATTCTATGCTAAAAAAATGACAATTCCATTGAATTCATACGATTCTCTCACGCCTATTACGTTTGCCAATCTATCAACTGTTTTACGATTAGTTCGTAGTTCGAAACATCACCAATATCAACGATTGTTCGTTTTTCCTGCTTATATTTAGGGTACAATACCATTGTTGACGGTTCCCGAACAGATGAATGTGAAATGCAGTGATAATCACGATCAAATCGTGTCCAATCGTTTTAATTCCAAATATCGACTGACAGTAAGTCATTCTTATTACTCTAACTCAAATGATCTCTCTTGTAGAATTTAGTCGATGATCCTAATCTTCTCGCTATACTATCTCAGCATCCATCGATCGACATTGTGCTCTCAAAATCTAGTTTTCGTCATCTAATCGAAGTATTCTCTTCATCTTCATCACCAACGACGATGCCTGTTTCGATCCGTGAATTTCAATTCAACGTGATTGATAATCCCGCACCAGTGAATAAAAAAGTGATTTTTATCGATAAACCATTACGTCATCGGGCTTATACAAAACGTGAACTGAATAGCAAATTCTTTCAACGAGCACTTCGTTCATTGTTACTTTCGACCACTGGTGGAAAGCGAGAAGCCACAGATAATCAATTTTATCATACGAGTTTTAATAACAAAACAGAATTTGAAATAACAGAGATTAAAAATAAAACGTTGGACAAATCTACCGATAAACAGAACCCACCAGCAATCTCAAATGAAAATGACAACGATGAAGATGAGGACGAGGACGAAGAAGAAAATGCCATGATTATCAGTACAGGTAAATTGGATTCTGTGCTTAAAAACTAATGAATTTTCATGATCATTTTAGACGGTGATAACGAAGAGCAGCAAAAGCTATTTCATAAATCTAAGCAAAAGATTATCCAATCTGCCCCTGTTCTTCAAGAACGAGAATCTGAACAATCGGAAGACGCTACCGCTAACTCTGAAGGTAAACGCATTTTCTTCTCTCGAGCTCTTACAGAATTTGTTTTCGTTTCAGTTCCTGTTATGACTCGTGTGAAACTTGCTACACCTATCCAAGGAAATTATGAATATTGTTTATGGCAATTGGGCACACTGCAAGTCCTAATTCGCTCGAGTTATCATGGATTTTGTCGACATACTGTTCCGACCGTTCACGATGAATTCATCACATGTGTTGCAAAACTTGAATATCAGCCGCAATTTGGTTGCGAACAAATCACTGACCAAGAATATCGATCGATTTGGTTCGAATCTTATCTGAGACATGGCGCAAGCGTCGTAATCGGTTAGTTTAGTCTCCATGAAAGATTTGATGATCTTAAATTTCATTTTAGGACGAATCAATGCCTTTACACAGCATTTACTCAAAGTCGAGAAAATGACGTATGAAAATATCGATCGAAATTTAAAAGAATGTCAAATTGAGTAAGGAAATCCTCATTTCTAACTGTATCAATGCGCTTTCAATTATAGTATAATAAAACCATTGACCAAAATCTATGGACTACTGTACGGTTTACAAAGTTTAGAAGCAAAGAATTACTTACTATCATATCCATTAAATGATGACAAACTTCATCTATACCATAGAACAACCAGCGAATCGGAAGAGTAAGAACTGCATGATCTTCATTCTATTTCCATTGATTTGTTTTAGACAAAAATTCGA
Organism: Adineta ricciae; assembly: GCA_905250025.1. Taxonomy (NCBI): domain Eukaryota; kingdom Metazoa; phylum Rotifera; class Eurotatoria; order Adinetida; family Adinetidae; genus Adineta; species Adineta ricciae. Next base: position 380,328 of record CAJNOJ010000057.1, on the reverse strand, counting down.
ACTCCATTCGAAACCATTTGAGACAAATGAACTTTTGGTTGAATCTGATCGGACTACAGTCCCGTGGAATCCATTGACACCAACTCTACTCCTACCATACCATTTGGATTTTGAACGTGTGCCATTGACATTTTGTCCACGACATAAACGTATTTAACATTTGAATTTCAAATGATGAAGGTTTCTTTAATTTATTTTAGGATGTTATGATATTGATATAACGATTCCTGCCTATCGAAAACGCCGAAATACGGTTCAACAAGAACAGAAATCCAATCAAGAGAAGAAGAAACGAAAGAAAACGAAAAAGAAAAATGCACAACGAAGAAAACAGAAACAACTTAACGAATAAATCAGAACTAATGTGTTTTCTATTTTGAAAATAAAACTGATTTGCGCAATTACGATTTGTTTGTTTGTTTACAAGAATCAATGATTTCTCATTTCAGAAAATGGATGACTATTCCACAAAGATTAAGAATTCCGCAGAACATCTCATTCGAAATGAATTTCCCGAGAAAGCTCTCGAACTTGACACGCTCGTTTCGGTTTGTTTCATTCGCGTTTCGTATTTTTCTTGTTCTAATGCGTTCTCTCATAGAGCGAAGTCTTATCATTCAATGAAGTCACAAAAATTCGTGAAGAAATCCAACTTCCAACAGCCGATGACATCGTCGCACATCTAGCCAATGGAAGTAAAGATCACCCTCATTCAACAACAGCCGCTAACATGAATAACAACGGTTCTCACGTGGAAAACGCCACGGCATACGTCTTCAATGGTACAGTTCCGTCGAACCCACTCATATCTATTCTCGAAGATAAACTGCGACCTTACATTCTCCATTTTCTCGATAGTGTATGTTGGACTCGATCGTGCTTGATCTGTTGTCTATTTGTATTATTCAGGTTGCAATCATTAAACTATGGATTCAATTGATGATTCCAAAAGTTGAAGATGGAAACAATTTCGGTGTGAGCGTTCAAGAAGTAATTCTTCGTACACTTTCTTGCGTATTCGCTTAGCTGAGGTTCTTCTAGGATTCCTTGGCTGAAGTTCGCACACTGGAAACCGAAGTAGCACAATATATTGACTTGACATGCAAGTATCTCATTTCTCGTGGGGAACTAATTAAAAAAGTAGTGAAATATCCTCATGTGGAAGATTTTCGTCGCAGTGTGCAATCATTAGATGAGAAACAATTCGTTTCATTACGATTTGTTGCACTAGAACTTCGCAATCATTATGTAAATAAGAATAGGAGTTTGAATTTCATCAACTAATTTCTATTTCATTGTAGACAAGTGTTCACGATCTTCTAATGAAAAATCTCGAGAAAATCAAAAAGCCTCGTTCCAACCAAGCGCATTCAATGTATTAGCAAATATCTTTCTTTTTTCCTTTATTTCGTTAATAAAATTTGTTATTGATAAACATGTATGAAAGTATGAACCAGGGTCACAGATACATTTCTTGTATGCTGATACGAACTGCTGCACGGACTCGACTTTCGTCGAATGTTCACACCTCGATGGTGTCATCGATAAAGTTCTTGATAATTTCATGGTACGCATGGACGAGAAGAAACAACTGTTCTTCTTAGCCTCTTTGTTTACGCGTTTGTTATGTATACGACAAATAAAGCCATAATCATCGCGTTCGTCTGCCTTCTGTGAATTCTCTCTTCGAACGAATTATATGTTTTACTAAAGTGATATCGTTGATGCTAGTACAGATTTATCGGTTGTGATTTATTAGATATAATTATTTCACTATGAACATTGTTTTATTAGTCATTATTATATTCGTATTGGCAAATGTCTGGTTAGTTGATGGCATCGCCATCGATGATTTCCATTGTAAGATCCCGACATGCCGAGATGTTTATTTTGTAATGTTAATTATCTTATCTATCAAAAATTGATCTATGTATTATGACTTTAGGGATTAAAAAACCATCCACGTCAAAAAGACTATGAAAATGTGTGTTACGAAACAGTTTTCGCTGTGCAAGATATACCACGTACACATGGCAAATGTATTCAACCTAAAACTGGTATATTGAATCCTCCTTGTATCTGTAAGCTGAACTTTACATTTCTTCCACTAAAATCTCATCTGACATTTTAGATGCACTTGCTGCCTCGATCAAAAAGTGTATTGAACGTATGAATGAACTTTCGGAAGATACAGCGAGATTTTACTGCGGTTATACATTGATGAAATATTGTGCTGTACATCTCGGCCTTGAGGGTTATGAACAGCGTTTTAAGCATAAAATATAGTTGTTTTTTCGCATATTTATCTATTGTTTTTTAAATTCATCGAGGATGATACTCAGAGAAAAGATAAATATCAAACAGTTCGTAGATAGACCGTTAGCTACTTGTTTCTTTTTCTACAAGGATTGTATTCGTAACCCACTGACGGATTTTTAATAAATTTTACCTTCTAAGTTATCAAATGCAAAGAAACGTCAAACAATCGCCAGCTTTGAGTAGCTTCCTGTTGAATACTGCAAATAGAATGCATTTCTCGTTCATATGCGAACATTCAAGAACTCCATTAGAGAATTATTTACTTGTCGCTTTCATTTCCACTAACCTAAATTTTCTATATAAAAGAAGAAACTAATTTTATAACTGAATATCACGTTCACCTTATTTACTGTATCGAGAGATAGGCAACGAAATGAAATTGAAGAAAATTCAGCAACTAATCCGAATTTAAAAGTCATACGTCTCTAACTTACGTAGAGCAAACTTCAAATCCTTCACACATGAAATCAAATGCACCTACGTAGTATATGTACACTTTTTAGAAACGTTCATGAATATCCACTTAGCCAAATATCGGACTTGTACGACAGTTACTATGTGTTTACAATACATTTCTGACAAGCAGTGTGTTTTCTACCACTCACGATACGCAGTGCATTGGAGTACAAAAGTATGACTAACTTTCACTACGAATCATAAACTGAGAACGCGTCAGCTAATATCAAAAATAGGCAAAACACCGAACGACAAATATGTTTCTTACATCCTCATCGATATTCTTTGTTCCAATATCTGCGCATGTCAGCATTTCCTTCTCTTTTCGATCCAAGTTGGAATTACGCATAGAAATGCTTATCTACTTTCCCACCTTCCAAGTCACGTCATTGTTGCATACCAATCTTGAATATAAAATAAGACAATAGACCCGAGGTTCGTCAATTGTGTACACATCATTCTTGAAAGCGATTCAACAATGAGCAAGTATTTGTTAGTCTTGATTTCAGTCATTGCGACCTCTTCGATCGTCTGTGCAATATTTCTCGATGATCCATGTCCAACGCACGCGTGTCTGGCTTTTGTTGATGTAAAGTATTTGAAAATATTTTCTAAAAGCACATACAATGGATTTCAATAATCATAGACATTAGCCAATTATCCACGTCAGCACGATTACGAACAAATATGTTTCGATACGGCTTTTACTTTACAAGATATATCACGCTATTTTGGTGGATGTGTTCATCCAAAAACGCGCCAACGAAATCCTGATTGTATTAGTAAGTTGATTGATTTCTTTAGAGTAGCATTTAGTTGATTTGAATAATTTAGTTGCATTGGCGAATACTATAAAAAATTGTGTAGAAAAATTGCACGATATTCCCAAAGAAAAAGCGCGTCATTGCTGCGGTCGTATAATGACGAAATATTGTAAAGCTTATCTCTATGCATAATCGTCTATTTCAACTTTCATATGAACATATAAATAAACAAGAATAAACATGTGTTTGTCATTGTACTGAATTATGTCAAGTTTTTTTCTCATGCTTGATGCGTTTTTTTGATTAAGACTCTATTTTCTTAACGGAAATAAATATTCTCTATTGAACTAATATATTCTCATCAATGCTGTGGTTGCCGTATGACAATATCATTTTGTATTCGAGTATCTTTGATATTCATTCCAAAACTCGTTCACTTAATTGTTGCTTAAATGCAGTGCGTGAGTCGAAAACAAACGATGCATTAATGTCATGTATTTTATTATCATTAAGACATCATACAACAATTTCTGCTCGGTTGTTGTCAGTTCGAGAAAAAAAAAGATGCATTCGATTATTTGTAATGTTTTCTCTTTCATTCTACATTTCAGCATTAGACGAGAAACGTATTTGGTCGAAGATGGCAAAACTCTTTGTATTATTACTTTTCTTGACAATAATTCTGGCTGTTGATGCGATTGCATTCGACTTTCTTCACTGCAAAGCCGCAACGTGTCAGCAGTTTCATTATGTAAGTGGTATTCGTTCAGACGTGTTCGTTGTCGAGACGTGTTCAAATTCTTTTAGGGTTTGAGAAAATATCCCCGGCGAGATCAATATGTAAATGTATGCTTTGACACTGTCAATGCTCTCCAACAGAGCGTACAAAAACACGGCAAATGTTTCGATGAGGCGACAAAGCAATTCAATAAGTCATGTATCTGTAAGTGAAAAATGTTCTTTCGATAAAAACAAAACCTCAATCTTGAAATCTTGGTTCTAGTTGCCTTGGCAAACATCATGAGAAGTTGTGTTCGTGAGTTGAATGATGTACCTGAATATGTCGCAAAGCATTATTGTGGGCGTAAACTGATGCAAAATTGTGCGAGACAACTCGGCATGGAACGGTTTCCTTTCAAAGCAGATGCTCAAGAGCCAGTCGATGATGATTATTAAGAATAAAAGAGAGACAAACGAAACTCACAATTTTCGTCGCCTATCATTTTTAGTTGATCTATTCTAAAAGATAAATTCCGATTCGACGTCGCTGTGCACTCTCATATGAACCACTGATAATCATTTTTTGAATTTATTTCTAATATATCCTAACAAACATTGATTGCAAGTTTTGTGCTAGTGACAAAGAAAAAAAAATGATTCTATCTTCTAACAAAAGTAGTACAAAATGGTACGATCCGAGGTGTTTATTGTTCTTTCTTATTGTTTGCTTTTAGCTTATCCGCTTCTCTTGTATAAATTTCTGCGAGACCAAATTCATTGATTAGATAATCGGCTGTTAGTAAGCGTTGAGCATCGAGAACTCGTCCTTTAACGTCGATTTGTGGTCGACGTTTGACTTCTTTGCCATCTTGAAAAAGAACTACAGTCGGCAGTTGTTTGGAGAATGTTGATGTGTCAATTTTGAACTTTTCCGCTTCAGCTTGATAACGACTAACATCGAATTTAACAAATTTGAAGTTTTTCAAATCGCCGAAACGTGTTGACAAATCAACAAAAACACTGGCAAAATTTTGACACGGCGGAGACCAAGGCGCGTAGAAACAAACGAACCAGGTTATACGTGAATCGGCACGAATCTCATTGTCTAAATTATTAGCACGATAATATAATATATTCGTTTTGCCTGTTGGCTCAGGTGTGGCAAAGAAAAGGAAATGAAGCAGGCAAAGTAAAGCATAGAGTATCAGCGAAACATAAGCTTGTTCACGATAAAAGAGTAAACAATTGGCCATTTTCGAATATTTACAAACAGTATCAATGTAATGTAACCAGGTGAGAGTTTTGCGTCCACGAATGGTTATAATCGTGGCCAGAAGTAAGAGAACTTGCGTATCCTGAGTGGTAACTTCATTGTTAACGAATATATATGGAGATAAAGACTTGGGAGTCAACTGTTTCAATAGAAGGTAGAAGACTGATAGGAAAATATTAACGGAATAATGAGGATGAAGAAGAATACGAAGTTGAGAAAATGATGTTAACGTCGACATCTGAAACAAAGTGAAATCTAGGAATAAATAATCAACGAACTATCCATCATCTTTTGCACTTGCATATACAGTTTATGACTGAATGAATAGGAAAAGGTAATGATAGCCATTATTGTATGCTGTTCTCGACCAATCATCTTTCAGCAGTACAGAACAACACAGCGCGATAGTTTTTTTTTTATTACCGTGCAGTATCAATCAGAGCCTCTGATTCAATTATTCCATGCTTCGTTTTTTCTACACAGTTGCTATTCAAATTCAATCGTATATTTTCTCTCTCTTGTTTATTAAATTCGTGTCTTCTTCTTCTTTTTCAACTTATTTTGCATTACTGTTACGCATTCATAAAGCAAAAGAAAAATAAACCAAAAATGATCAATTTTCGAGATTAATCGTCAGTTAATGTGTAGCACAGTTGACTTGTGTTGGTCCACCGTGACCATGTGGGTCATCATCGTCATACATTTCTTGTCTATGTGAACGTTGCGATTGACGTGGATCAAATTCCGTGAGAACGCATTCTTCCGCATTCGCTGGAATTTGAACTGGTGTACGCGATGGTAAAACATTTTCTAGTTTAGCCAAATTCTCCGGACGAAGTTCATTCTTGTCCGGAAATTTCACGTCAAAATGGAGAACGAGACGGCCTTTCTCCATAGGATTTCGATAGACAGGCATGCCTTCATTTAAAATGCATTTGATATCTCCAGGTTTAATTACTTCACCTACAAGCAAATGATCGAAATAGATATAAGTACCTTTAACTTGTACATACCTGGTAGTGTACTAACGACTAATTGTCGATTATCGAGCGTTTTGATCACCTTGTGAAAGCCGCATAATGCTTCGGTCAAAGTTATAGGCATTTTTATGTGTAAATCGGTTTTATCTCGTTTAAATGTTGCATGTTCTTTTTCGTCCAAAACAACTACGATATCACCTGGCTGAAGGCCAGGTTCTTGATCGCCTTCACCACTAAATGTAATCTTTTTTCCATCTTCCATACCTGTGAACAAAACCAAAACAAATTGAAATCGTTTCGTACGAATAATCAAATCAACAGACCTTTATCGATATGTACTTCGATAATCTTTCTTTCGCGGACAATCTTCTTTCCGTCGCACGTTTTACATTTATCTTTAGCATTGATTTTCTCGCCCTGTCCGTCACAATCGGAACAATGTGAACGAATTTGTTGAATCATGCCCGGTGCAATTTGATTAATGCGCACAACGAAACCACTTCCATTACAAGTTGTACATTTCGAAACAGCACCTTTCTTTCCTCCACGGCCTAAATAAGAACTTCCTTTCGCAAGGAAAAAACGATATCCTACGAATTACCTTCACACTTATCACAAACAACATTCTTTTGTAATGCTAACTTTCTCACAGCACCATTGTAGAGTTCTTCTAATGAAACCGCCAATTGATGAACAAGATTTTTGCCTCGATGTTCTTGTCGTGAGCCAAATGGACTTGCACCACCACCACCACCGCCAAAGAACATGTTGAAAATATCAAATGGATCCGAACCATGAAATCCACCACTACCTCCACCTTCTTTCATACCTTGTTCACCAACTTGATCATATAACGAACGCTTCTTTTCATCAGATAAAACTTCATCTAAATAAGAAGTCTTTTTCTCTAAAATCCTCATCAATTTTCTCACTTACAGGCTTGTGATAACTGTTTAAATTGTTCCGGATCGTTATCAGGATTCTTATCTGGATGTAGTTTCAAAGCTAACTTACGATATGCTTTTTTAATTTCATCAACACTGGCACTGGGTTGAACACCAAGAATATCGTAATATTTCGTGTCTTTTACCATGATGATTCAGTCTGGGACGAACAAGAGAGCTTATTGAAGAAAGAAAGAGAAAGGTAGAATGATCTAAAATGAAAAGAGAAAACGAAGAGTTATGTTAAAATGAAAGAGACTTCAATGTTGTACTACAAATTCGCGTCACTAGTTCGACAAGATGTATGAGATAAAGAGAAACTGAAAGATTAATCTGACAATGTACAATGAACGAGATAAAAGCGAATAATACTGTTAAATTAAGCACCGAAAAAAAAAAGAAACTCATCTATGTTCACTTTGTACTGCTTGATTTGTTCATGGATTTGAGAGAAGATCTTCGACACCGTTGAGTGTTCTTGTCATCAATTGAATCTGCTGTTTAACTTTTGACCAATACAATTTCGATGCATCACCTATTTCAGTTGGAGGCTCTTTCGTAAGACCGAAGAGAAGATTCGATAACATTGGATATGGTACAACTGTATTCGTTAAACCAACCGCTGGTCCAAGGAAAAAATGTCTAGAAAGAGCATGTCTTTACAATCGAAACATATGTGTCGAACGTTTTTGTTACTTGTATGTTTCCGACGAATCACTGACGATAAATAAACGTTCGAATTCAATTAATTTGTTGTTTAGTAATTGCAGATCCATGTAACTACAAAACACGACAACATGACGGTCGTTTTCGTACGAAACAATCATTGTCATACTTATTCTTCGAGATTTGATCAATACGTGATTGCACTTGTCGTATTGCTTTTATTAAATCATTGTTAAGTTTTGTCAGTTCACCTGAAAGTATTCAGTTGTATCTTTTTACAACTTACTCTCACTGTCTTACTCGAGTCGCCAAGTTGAGCAGCTAACAAGTGGTATTGTTTGTCATAGTGTGTCAAATAATCAGCTGTTTGTTTTTCAAGTAAAATCGCGTAATCTGTCACATTGTATGGGATCAATGGTTCATCAGCTAATTGACGAACGATTTCGGAGACAAATTGTGTATAAGCAACAATGACCTACATTCGAATCAACATCAATTAATCACCGGATGACAGCAGCGAGATGCGACAAACCTGTGGTTGAATCTCAGCATTGAAGGTGGGCGGTAACTTTCGTGCGTAAAATGTATCGTTTGTCAATGCCTGAAAGGAACGAAAGGAAAACGTTTTACATCATTGCACCTAACTGTTTTTCTCGAACAGTATGAATGGTGTTGAAAATGATACTTGTCAATGTGTAGATATACTAAGAGAGAAAACATGATGTGCGCAATGAAGCAATTGATCGAAAAATTTTGTAGACAATGAAAACGAAAAGTATAAGTTAGTCGAGAAGGACAAACGAAAGCGTTAATATTACTGATGCATATCAATTAGAAAAAAAAATTTTCTCGTTATTTTATCATATTGTCTCATCGCACTGCGGTAATTTCAATCGAAGAAGAGAAACAAACGAACGCAGTACTTGTTGTATTCTAACCTTACCGATGTATTAAATGAGAAGATTCACGTCATGAGTACATAGCAATGTCTGAATGAATATGCAAGCGTATATTTGTTTTCGAGAACTCATTTATCAGTTGTGTCTCTTATCTGATTTGTATCTCGAGATAGAAGATCTGTTTTTCATCTACCTGTTCTTCTGACATTTCGATAATTAATGAAGGAATGCCATATTTTAATTGAAATAATGCAGCAGATGAATCGTTATCAATCATTTGAACGATATTTGTTGTTTGGTTGGCATTGATACGGTTTTTACTAGCGCGTAACCATTCATCAAATAATTTATGTGGCTCACATTCAGTTTGTTCTTCATGTTGATTCATTTGTACTTGGTGTCCATGTTCGTCCCCGTGTCTTCGTCGTCGATGAACATGTGCATGTGCCACAGGCATTGCTCCCTGACGATGGTGACAAGCATGATCATGAATAAGTGGACTGGCAACAAAATCAGCAGCACGTTGAGCTATTTGTTGAAATAGTGGCGAACCATGAAGATTAAGGGTCGAATTTCCGCTAATGCCATGACCGAGATCAATGTACGCGACTAAATTTCGATCGAGTAAACGGTAATTGTTCAAAATCCATTGTCGAGCTAGCAAGTAGAAGAAAAACACTAGATAGATGCAATGCCTCTCTTTAATACGGTCTTACTTGTATGATGATCGTAGGCTGAACCAGACCAAGCACTGAAGAGAATGGAACGTCTAAAAACAAATTGATTATCAACGAAATTACAATATTTAATGAAATTTCTAACCTTGGTTGCCAACCGTTTTTAATTTGATTTGCATATGCTCGAATGATTTCATTAACGATTTTCTCCTGTTGTTTTCTCTCTAGTTGATATCCAATCATAACAACTCGATCGCTATCGCTTGTTCCAGGAATGTAACCAAGTACAACGGGCAAATGCACGGGTACTTCTTGCATGAATGTAATCATATTTAGTTTAATCGTTTGAAGCAAACCGCCTAGTTTCAGATGTGAACTCGCATTATGCCATTCCGGCGGGCATGGAAACCAATCGTTTGAGTCGTATGAAAATAGATTTTGAACATCAGTATAGGAAAGTAAGACGACAGAGATCGGACGATCGTCTTCATTGAGATTACCATCTAGGAATTGTTGTCGTTCTAAAGGAAATTTAATGTTGACGAATAGTTCTCGTCGAATTTGTTTGGCTTACCTTTTCCTACTGGATGTCTTTCCCATTCGTCCAGAAATGTTTGTCGATCTTTGGTTGTTGTCAGCTGTGGATCTTTTTCTGGATCATCGAATAGAACTAGACCAGCAAATCCGTATCGACTCGCCTGCCGAATTTGTTCGGTTTGGGTGATGACATTGAAATTTCTCCGCATAAATACTACTGTTTTGTCATAGTTTTCCGATTGAATTTGATTTTTCTGAATTAAATAAGCAAAGTCTTCTTTTCGACCATAGTTAACATAAAAAATATAACTGGCTTGGACTCGTCCGGATTTCACCAATGATGAAAATGTTAAATAATCATTTGTTGTCAAAACATTGCATTTCTTAATTTCAACGTTTGTGTTCTTGTCGAGCAATTGAACGCCAGTCCATTGTGGTAGAGGAGAATAAATCGAAAGCGTTAAATCATACGACAATTTACTGACACGTGTGAATAATTTCGATGATTGCCAAAGTTGTTCTAATTTACTTGCAGTATCTGATTCGGACTTAACTTGACGAGTGAGATTCATGAAGTCCGATTTCGTAAACGATTGGGATAGTTTTGTTCTTATCGTGAGATCGACTCTAGTCAGATGTGATGAAACTGACGATAAATACGCCTGTTCCGGATCTTGAGATATCCGGTAAAGCATAATGACAACTCCGCTGATAGATCCAATGATAAATGCACTTAGAATCAAGAAGAAGAAGCATACCGAAGGAGTACTATTCGAATGACGCCGTTGATACGTTTTCGGACGTTTTGGAATCACTGGAATGTCATCACGTTCGTTCGTGAAATGGTCATCATCGTCAGCAGCTGTGAGAAGAAGTGCAGCCTTTTCTTCAGTACCTAATTGCCGCATTTCCGAATCGCTCATCAATTCAATGACAAAGCAAAGGCTAAAAACTATAAATAACAACAAAGTACGCAGAAGAACGTGTTACTCAGACACATTTTATTTACGATCGATGACTGATTGAGATTTTCGAATTAATTATATAATCGATAAATATCCAAATGAAATGTTTGATTATTAAGATCGAACGTGAATATATTTTAAAAAGAAAATTAATACTAATTAGTTCTGTTAGTTTAATCAACTCTTTATAGATGTCGCCAGTAATCACGGCTAACAATCGACCTGTCATCTCAATAAAATGAATTAATACCAGTAAGTAGTGCGATATAATTGATATTGACGGTGTTTTTGTCTCTTTCATGACTCTGTATCGGATATGAAAAGACAAAATTGTTTGTGACCGCAGGAAGAAAGCAGATATTTATCATGAACTTATTCTTATTTGACTTCAATGTGTATATATATATAATTAAATAAATAAATATTATTTACATTTTGTATAAGTCACTCATTCCGCTTCGGAAGGTATACTTGACGATTCGGATGTGGAAGTTCCGCTGACACCAAGGCCAACATCTTCTTCTTCTTCTTCACCTGAACTGAACATTTTCGATGTTAAATCCGAGATTTGATCGAGCTCAGGTCCGCTTTCATTATTATTATTGTTGTTATTGGTATTCGTACGGTCTTCATTGAAACCTTGTGCATCATGAGTGTCCCCTATCGTATCATTTGTTTGAGGTACATTCAATGACGGCAAGCTATTGTAGAGAGTCGTACGTTTCTTTTGTTGTTGTAAGGATGAAGATGTTGTTAGAATGGATTCCGCATCACAAATGGTCGACGAAGAACTAGGCGTATGAGTTGTGATATCACATGTTGGACTTCGGTTTTGTTGAAGTTTGGAAAGTGCTGCGGCATCATTGAGCACCGTCGGAGTAACAAAAAGCGACTTGGGACGAAGTTTATTTGTTGGAGCAATCGGCGATACATGAGCACGATTCGTTGCCGGTTGTGTTGGTGGAGGTGCGGCAGCCTTATGAGGCGTTTCGAAGAGGAATGAACAGGAATTTACAACTGATGGATTCGTTTTTGTTGGTGTTATATGTGTTTGATGAAATGTACTATGACTAGAAGATGAGCCAGATCAGATCTGTTCGTACAAAATCAAGTTTAGTCCTACCTAGTTGATATTCCTGGATGCTGATGACCGATCACGATGTTATTTAAAAACCGTTTGACTTTCTCCTCTGTCGCTCGTTTATCCAAGTCAAACAGAAGGCATTTTGCTGATTGTTTTAAGTCGCTAAACATGGACGTTCTATTACTTGATTAGTTCCTGTCATGCCGTCATACCTGAATTGTTGCTTATAACCTGACAATTGTTGTTTTTGTTCTCCATAGGCCATTTCTAGTGTATGATTTCGATTGAGAACGGTCGCGAAGTCATCGTAAACATGATATAACTTTTGTTTCAACAACAGAATTTCTTCTCGAAGAAGAAATCGATTATCAGTCGATACCCATTCAGTTCTTTCGGCAAGTGCACGAAGATCCTTTAAATAAAAACATAGAATAGCTCGTTCGACAGATCAACTCTGATTTCTTACTTGTTGAGTTAAACGTTGTATAAGACGAATGTTAGTTCGTTCTAAATTATCGATTTTTTCTTGTAATAAATCACATTGTGTTCGAAGTTCTTGATTTTCTAATAGTAATTGAGCGTATTGAAGGTTATGATTTGTATCGAATTTTTTTGGCATATGAACGTCTAAATTCAAGAATATATTCAATGTAAATAACAGACGAAATGGTATACATTGATCTTCACTACGACGATTATCAAATTCGCGTAGATGAACATTGGTTGATTGTAATTGTCTAGATTAAATGAACAATAGCTGAGAAAACTAATTCCTGAACAATGAATTACTTTCGCAGTTGGAAGATTTCATCTCTCAATGGTTCTAACGATAATTGAAATTGTATATCATCATTTGCATAAGATAACGCTGACGAAAGTGAACTTTCCAGTTCGTTCCATAGATGATAATATTCAGCATCTAAATAGACATATCGATGTTGGCAAGGACATGAATGAGTAGACTTTACCATTGACAGTGCTGGCATTTCTTGCTCGAATCTGTTTCGAAATTGCTCGAATTCGTGTCAGATGCGCAACGAATTGCTCGACAATGCATCGCGTTTGTTGTTTGGGCATGAAACTACCGGATGGTAAATCGCCACAGGACGAGCTTCGAACGAGATCTTGCTGGTCTTGAGTACGTCGACGACGGCGAACGGGTGATGTCGGAGATTTCTGTCGAAATTTATTAGTCGTCGAAGGAGAAGTTTTGATGGGAGATGTATGACGTTGATGAATAAGTTGCGTGGGAGATGGAGAACGCGTTTGATGTTTACGAGATTTATTTGGACTGAGACGAGCTTTTAGTAATGCTTGTTCCTGAACATAAAATGAAAGCTATCGATCAATATTGACTCGACTGGACTCACCTCTGTCGGTGGTACACCTGCCGAGGATAGAAGAGATTTCGTCGGTGAATAAGATGATCGACGTTCTCCAATTTCTGTGTTGTTATTGTTATTGGTATCTAAACACTCGATAATATTGAGAACGTATTCTATCAAAGATTGAAACCGACTTGATTTGTTGAAAGACAACTTTGTAACAATTGGTTTTGTGTTGGATTTTTTCAATCGACTACTTGCTTGAGATTGTTGCTGTTGGTTTTTTCGATTTATTTCGACGATAGCTGACGATTTCGAGTTTCGACGCGATTCTTAAATTTATATGACTTTTTCTTGCTTGCTTATGGAAATAGAAAGAAAACAAAAGATTTGTTTATCTTACCTTGAACACTTAGAATGTTACGTAAGAGTTCGGCACATTTATCGAATTCTTTATTGGTTTGATACACTAATGTTCTTGACATAGACGATTTGACTAGAGTATTTGTTGAAGTCGATTGATGTTGCTGTTGAATAAGTACGATGTCGTTCTATAAAACAAACTGACGCTTTAGTTGATGTCTACGGAAACCATTATCTTGATTTTTCTTCAGTTACTCTAATAGCTCTAATGAATTCGATGAGTTATATCTGTCTGACTAAGAATAAAATGGAAGAATAATATTTATTTATTATTGTACCATTGATTGTTTAAGATTGATTTCGGGGTGCGAATATCTGAGAGTGTGTGTGTTTACTTGCATCAATTTTCATATAGACATAGAGAAAAGCAATCCTTCAAAATGCATTCGTAAAGGGAAAAAAACAGGGTTAAAAAATGAGTATGAAAGAAGAAGAAAAAGAAATCAACGCAGAATTTTTATTGTTGCCTTGCAACGCGTATGGAAAATCGAGGGGTTCGGCGTACTCCTAATTAGATATCGAATTCCTCGTTTCTTCTCTTAAGAAATACTTATGTGTGTGTGCGAGAGAATGCATGTTATTCAATAGAAAATATAGGAAAAAGAAGTGAGTTTACCTTCATCATACGATGAACAGAACAGCTGTTCTTTTTCTCGTTTTTCTTTTTCAAAAGTGTCTGTTCTTTAGGTTATTTCGGTATATAATATAGGCGAATTACAATCAGCGACTTCGAATTTGTTGTTCTTACAATAATGATGATTCCAAATATGTATATGTACGGCAGTATAGATGTAAAAAATGAGTTTATGTATATGAATCTGTAAGAAAGAGTGAAAGAAATTCTAGTCAAAATGAAAAAACACTTCGCAGATTCTCTTTCTCTGCTCGCATTCTCTCGATCTCTACAGTCGTTGTCGATGTCGTCAAATATCTGAAGAAGAACGAGAAGAAAAAAAAGGCTGGAGTCGATAGGAAGAAGAAAAACTGCAGCAAGGTGAGATGAATAGTATGAGCTACATGGGTGTGCACAAGAAATTATTGTTTATCTTCTTTCTTTTACTTTGAACGACTGAAGATACGAAGGAGAAGAAAAAAAAGAAATCGACTTGTTCAAGAGCAAATAAATGTGTATCGAGATGATTTTATAAGTTTAAATAGGAACAAAAAAAGCAACATGCAGTATCTTCTACTTGACGTGACTTTAAAACTAACATACGAAAATCGTCGCATTTCAAAATGTACTTTTACCTCGCTCATTAAAATGCTTAAGTTTGAAAGAGAAAAATGAGTTTAAAAGACTTTTATCATACTTTACAATTCTAATCTTTTCTGGCGATTGTGCACAAGTCTTCTCAGAAGTCGAAGTAGTACTCAAATGATATGTGATATACAACATATAAGAACAATATGGTTTGATTATATCGCAATACTCGACTTGTTTTATCTTATCATCGTATTATATAAAAAAGAAAAAGAAGGATGTCAAAAAGATCAATATTTATCCTTTTTTTGATATTGAATTCTCTATGATGGAAGTAGAACAGTTGCCATGACAATGTTTTTTTTCTTCTCTTCTCCAAACTATGTCTAATGATCAATTAGCCATGACCTTGCTTGTTCATTGTTTTCTCTTCAAATTCGGATGAATCTGCATGTTTTATTTATTTTCATTTAAGCAAAAAAGATTTCTGAGTTTCTTTGATTTTCATCAATAACAGCTGACCATGAACGCCAAACATTCACATGAATGCAATTTGGCTCATTATTTTCATAATTGTCTTGAAAAAATATCGATGATGAATCATCCATATTTCGAAGGACGAAATAGAGTAACAAAACTTCACCATAACTAAATAATTTAAAAAGTAATACTATACCAATTAATGAACCATTTAATATAATATAAAATGAATTTAATGACGATAGGGAACAGATGAAACTCGTGCGATTGATTAATACAAGAAAACTAACAATTAGAATAGCTGTTGCAAATAATGTTGAACAAAACTGTAAGAGAATAGCGATGAAACATGCAATAGAATTGCGCCGCCAAAGGACGAACCAGATGCTCAGCGGTGACATGAGCAAAAACGGAAATGACCAAAAACCGATGCCAAACTGATAGGGACATGTTTGTGTGATTGTTAACGCAATTTGTATTCCTAATATGGCAAGTATACTAATTAATTGTGTAAGTGAAAATGAAAAATGAATAAGAACATTTAAGATTGAATGAAAGTGATATTGAACTAGAGTTTGCATACGATCGTGTTTGAATTGATAACAGATTTTTGTGTGTTTTATATAATCAAAATGAAGACAAAGTATATTACTTTCTGCTTGTTCACTTGACAATGCAACGAAACAAAGTTCATAGACTATTATACTGTATTTGATAAGTGCTTGTCATCGAATAGCAATGAACAACTAAGTTATTGTATGTTGTTTTTTTTTCTTCTTTCTTCGAAGTATAATTCAATTAACAAATTGAAGACAATGCTTTTTGTACATATTGGATGAACTGAAATCATGATGTATGCAAATCAATTTGAATAGACTCATTAAAAAAACATTCAATGTGAATATGATTATGTTTGCTTAATTTCTCATTAGAATATTTTATGCTGCAGATTAATAATCACTTGATGACTCGACTTTTCTTGATTCGTTTTTAATCAATGAAACGAAACGTGCTACGTCCACAGAAAATACACTTCGTAAGAGAGTTAAAATTGATTAGATATATTTTCTTTTCGGTAATTATATCTACACAAACAATCAGTCAAACGTCGTTTGTTGCTTGTATTTACATTATAAATATAGATTCAAAAGAACAATTGCTCTCCTTTCTCTATGCTTTTTCTGAACTATTCTATGTGAATGACTGTCATATAGGAGCACCGAGTTCTGTTTTTGCCTTTCACTACACATGAATGTATTTTACTAATTCCTATCTCTGAAAATATTCTGATTAGTTATGAACTTGGCAAAATAAGTGGTTCGTATTGAAAAGTAGACAGCATGGGAGACTACTAGGCATTTTTTTCAAGTCTTATAGGACATCCCAATTTGAAAACGAGAGTAACGTCTGCAAATCGCTTCAAGGGATGAATAACGAGTAAACCCTTGAGAGCATACCAATTAGTAATAAGGCAGGTAACATGAGTTGGAAGATGCAAACCGATAGTACACAACACAATTCATTTATACGATTACTTTTTATCATTTCGTTTGTATGCACAAATCAGCATTCTTATAGGGTTCGTGCATATTTCCAGCATCAGATTCTTTACAGTTGTATATAAAGCTAACTTCTATCAAGTGATAAGATAGGATTTCGAGACGAATCTGCCACTTTAAGACTGTTACTTTGAAATACACATTACTAAACAAATTCTCAGGAATCCAGGATCTGCTGATGGACGCAAAGTAACTTGTTACGATGTCAAATGTATCATTTTTTTAGCGTGTCACATAATGTATCGCTTAAGTGACAAACAAAGTAAACTTACACTTGTCTTAAAAACCTAAACACTACAGGCAATATATTATTCTGCCATAGCAAGAGGTGTATCTTTGTACTTTTACGATCAATGAGCTATATTCTAAGTCTAACACAGTTCGCCAACGGTTATGGAAGACCATGTTTTCTATTTCGACAGTCGATACGATTTTATCTGAGGGTGCAACTATGAAAAAAATACATAATATAGAACAAGTCGCTTCGGACACATGATCCACGGGATCAACAAAACAACCTTGGAAAAAGAAGCCCTTAAATCAACAAAATATCTTTGGTTTAAACTACGATCATCATAGGAAGTAATTTATCTAACAGTGTGATTTACCAACATGAGCCCAAAACGCATATGACTACTCAACCTTTTGAATAAAATCCATTTGTCCAGTTGAGTATATTAAGACTGATGTGCTTCATGGTCACGAAAATTGTTATATAACACGCTTCCGTAGTATACTGCTGTCTCTGTGATCCCATTATATGTTGTACACGATTGAACTGTCTGCAAAAGTGTTGTTTTCTTCTAACACATCTTTACCCTCAAGTTTGACTTGCAATTTTTTCGTACATTTATTAACTGAAGATACAAGCATACACACGAACAACAATGAAAAAAAAATGATAGGTGAGGGATATCTCTATGGAAGGAGAAAATCATTGTTTCGCTCAAAGATTTATGTACAATGATGCTGACAAAAGAATGAGAAAAAGCCGATGAAGTCAATGTACAAATTGATGTACATGATTTTCATGTCAAATGAGTATTTCGTTTGATTTCAAAAACTAGGTAAACTATCATCTGAACCGAATGTCATGAAATAGATCGTAATTGTTGTAAAAATAACTACATTTGCCGCCATAATAAAACCCATCGAGCCAGCATGAATCTAAATTGATTGGAAATCATTTCACTGTTGAAATACGTGATTAGCATGGTGATACTTACAACTGCTGCTCGACACATGACGGCTGGTAAACCAAATGAAGATATAACAATGACACTTGTTATAAACCACATTAAATCTGCACATGGACTTGAATCACGCATGCCATAGCCACTATCTGATGTGCAGCGACGTCCAATGGCCAATGGTATGGGACAAAGAACGTAAAATATAATGACGAATGTTGGCCACCAATTACTTAAAATCGAGAAGAGTTGGATAAGACAAAACTTAGTATAGATATTCACTACATACTATTGAGCCAATGCACAGCCTAAGATCAAAAGAGTAAGGCCAATCGAGGCCAAAAAAGCCAAAAGAACAACGCTAAAAATGCAGGGATATCCAATGAATGAATTTTGTTTTTAGAAATACTTGCCCTTAAGAAATAGAAAAAGAACCGTGTATAAATTCACTAATATAAAAACTCCCTTACCTTTGATTCCTTGGAAAAATCCCATTGCTGAATCAGAATGTACCTTCTTATCTACAAAACGAAAAAAAAAAACATTATGCTATCGGTACAATCAAAAGGATCGAGCGGAAAGCAAAACGATGACTGTTCTTTTTCTAGAAAATCTAATTCCATGGCCATGGATTCGTTCGATTTTTGCGCATGAGTAGTTTAATCTTTCGTTCCATTTCATAGTTATAAATTTCGTGTGCTCTGAAAATTACATCGGACATAGTTTACACAAAGAGAAATCAAATTCAAACTTACTTTTCATAACAAAGTCGACCACGTTTGCGAAACGGCTTTTCATATCGTTCCCATAGACGAGCAGTTTTAAACACATCTTCATTATTGAGAACACTGGAAAACGAGGAAAGAAAAAACTTTTGTTTCACATGATTTTCCACAAGCAAATGTCTTACCGATTCAATGCTCGATATGCTAAATCTACTTCGCCATTTCGAACCCAGACAGTTCGTGCCAAAAATCTCGAATGAACATTCCACATGCTGTAAGTCAATCAATCTAGAAATCCATCAAAAGAAAACAAATAGTTTCGTTCTATATTTCACAAGGTATTTAATAATCCGAAAAAAAAACGAAAACAATTTATATTATAGAAATTTCCATGATTAACTACTGTACATATAACAAAGAACAAATTCATATTACATACATATAGCTATACAATATAACATCTTCATTGAAGTTACATTAAATCTGACTATGTCGGAGAATTCATTTGACAATGTATTAGCGGATGTGCACAGAATAGAAGAGAGATTATGAAGAGGTTATCGTACTACGATGTGGACGGAAAAAGGCTCGTTTAACACGATTAGCCAATGATGGTTTCGTTTTATTGGGCTTCTAAATATGAAATAAGCTTTTCTTATATCACTTTCGAAGACGACTTCTTTATACCTTGTCAAGTGCTGTCGCTATTGCAGTTGCTGGTTCGATCGGATTTGGAAGATTTTTCAGTTCGTTTGCTAAACCAGTTGTACTGTAAGATTTTCGTCGTCTTGATGGATTTATTTGATTCTCATTCTCATGATTGATAATCGAAGCTGAATGCGTTCGACATAAGCGAGATTGTTTTGTTTGCTCGTCTTGTTCGATTTCAGGTGAATGATGGTTATTTGAAAACGAGAAGCGAAAACGAGAACGACGACGTGTAGACGCTTTGCCCTTCTGTTGATTTGCATCATCTGTTTCCATCATTTCGACATCAGATTGCTGATCATGAGGTTGAGTACGAAAACATTCTTCAACTTTTCGAGCTAAATCATCGTCACATGTTGACGGCTTGGGTAATTGTTGAGTTAATGGTGAACAATCTTGTTCATCCTCATCTGAACTCGTGGCCGGAACTGATTCACTTGGTAACTGAGGTGATGTATCGTTTTCTTTTTGTTGATTGGTTTTAATTAATTTACGACGTGGCGTGTCCTCGGATAAATCGGTCATGTCATCCGATGCAGGACGTTTTGGTGTCTAAAGACGGAACAATTTCATCTCTGAAGGAACAATAGATGAAACAAAAAGACATACTCGTATTGGCGTTGAACCGTTAGAAATTGGGGTAAGAATATGCACTTTACGTTCTGTACCAATCTTTGGTCTTTGCGGTGTTTCACCCGTAATCATCATTGCTGATGATTGATCACCTTCATTTGTATCTTCTACACAACCAGATGCTATAGAAAAGGGAAAGTTCGAAGGTTTCTATGCAGAAATTAGCTGTAGAACTTACAATTCGATAATAACATTTGTTTTTTCTTGTTAAGAATACATTCACTGAATGGTGGACCTGGAGGATCGAGCATAACTGTAATGCAAGTTATATTATCTGCACGTAACATTCGTTCTCGCCATAAAACTAATGCTTTTTGAACTAATTCATGTGACGGATTACGAAATGGACGATCGTCTTCGTCCTATGGAATAAGATTTGTTTGAAAATGAAATTATCCTAAAACTTCAATCCAAACCTCAGAGTTCAAAATCATTTCTTCAGTTTTAACATCACAATTTCGAACAGTTTCTACTGCAACTTCTGGCGTTATCATATTCCATAGACCATCACTTGCTAATATTAAACAACGATGTTTATTCGGATCGATTTCTACGACCGCTAATTCTGGTTCTGGTGATACAGAATATAAATTCGTATGTCTATTCAGACTCCAGAGATCGCCGAGCGCACGTGAAACAGCTAGAAATGGTATTTGTTCATATTCAACCGTTGCTCGCACTTGTTCACTACGATAATAATTCGACGATGATATGATTTTTTGTCGATTCCAAACAACACGATGAACACCCGCTTTGCAAAGCACATTGCCGCCGCTGTCACGAATACGTTTCAATTCTGATGGATCTTCTGGTTTATGATCACGCGTAATACGATTTGCTGACCAACATTTATACAATGTATTGCCTTCGCCAATTACTATTGACGAATCTCCAACATGCCCAATATACAATTTATTTCCACGAACAAATATAACACTTGCTGTGCATCCTATAGGACAATGAGAAAATTTTGCAATGATAAAAGATCAACAATATTTCGTTGAGTATACCTGATGTACTAGTAAGACCAGATGATGTTTTCGCCCATTTTTCGACATGATTCCACATATCATTATGACATGAAAGAAAGCCTTTCCGAATAGCTGAGAGAATCTGATTGTCATCGGAAGAATCTGACCAAAAATCATCTTGTTCAAGAATGTGTTGGCATAAATGCTGCCGCGCAAATTCCGCTGCTTCTTTGCCACCATGGCCATCGAATATCCCGAAATATGCTAAAGATATTGGACTTTCTTTATCGGATGGGTTCAGACGTTGAAGAGCAATAGCATAAGTGTCCTCTAGAAATGTCACAAATCAAGTTTACTCATTAGCATGAACAAAAGAATTCTTTGACGTTACCCATATATTTTCGGCCACCTACGAGAAAAAGAGAAGACAATGAGAAATAAGAAAGAAAAATTAGCGAAATGGCCATACCTTGATTACTATTTGTAGTAATTCGTAAATTAACTTGGACACAATCACTCATTTTGTTCGTTGTGTTTTGAGTGAATGAGGCTGGATCCATCATATGAATTATATTGAAGGATGATCAACAGCCAATCCGAACAAAGCAATGTTTCCTTTACTTGACTGAAAATGCATTTTCTCATTGGATGAACCTTAAACCAATCGTAAGCAAAGGATACTTTTCGTTTCGTTTCATGATGTATTAATTGATCGCATCTATGGAATACAACAGGTTCTATTCTGAACGGTCACTCGTAACCAAAATCTTCATTTTTACTTAAAAAATCTGAACGGCATCTATATACCGTTGCTAGTTTTTCTCTCATATGTGCCAACCAACTGAAGAAACCGATATCTACGACTTGAATCTTTAATTAAATGAGTCTGGCGTGTAAGGTACAATCGCAGAATATACTTTTGTATAACGAGCGTCACCCATCTCGACAGTATTATGTGAATAAACGATTGTTTATTAACTACATGAAATTTTCACTTTGATTCATAACAGCAGTCGTTTATGATGTTTGACTGTCCCATTGTACAGCTTCTACGTTCTCAGTACTACCTGCAGCTAGTTGGACTATCTGTGAAACTCATATTTCAACACATACTTGATTACAATTTGTATTTTACCATCACGCAAGAAAACATTCACAAAATTCTTGAAATCTAAACTTGTCGCCTGCAACAGGGCGGAGCAACCGGGATAAGATTCAGCTTCCACTGTCCTGTGATTTGTGCTAATGTTTTTTTTTGTTAATAATATTAAACAAACATACACGCATTGGCTTTGTTTCCAAGCCGAAATCTGATTGTGTTGATTAA
Source organism: Adineta ricciae (assembly GCA_905250025.1). Classification (NCBI taxonomy): domain Eukaryota; kingdom Metazoa; phylum Rotifera; class Eurotatoria; order Adinetida; family Adinetidae; genus Adineta; species Adineta ricciae. Next base: position 357,502 of record CAJNOJ010000057.1, on the reverse strand, counting down.
CGCCCTCTATAAATCAAATAGTTTTGCGTCTTTAAAGAAAGAAGAACAAATGGTAAAAGGATATTGGACGATCTACATCCCTAGATCGAATAATTCGAGTAACGATAGAGAGAAAGAGATACAAGTGGTAATTAATTAGTTTAATTTTCAAAATTCAACAGATGATTCAGCACTTGGGCTTCATTTCTTATCTGATTTATTTCTATGATATTCCAAAGTAAAATTTCCTCGATTTTAGATATCAGAACATTACTCAAAGAATTCAAATGGAGATCAACGAGCAAAATCTCGAGGCGTTGGCAACTCATCTACGTAAAACTTTATCACCTAATGGTGATGAGCGAGCTGAAGGTAAAAGAAATGGATATTTGGTTTTCTACATGTGAAACCGTTGATTTAGCTGAAAGAACTTTGAAACAAATCGAACGAAACGAGAATTACTCGTCTCTTCTTCTCGCCCTCTGTGAACGTCCGACAATTCCCGATGACATTCGCCGAGCATCTGTAATAACATTTAAAAATTTCGTTAAACGCAATTGGCCGTCACTAGATCCGACATCCTCAACAACAAATCCCATCTCAATTCGTGATCGAAATCATATCAAAGAACATATCATTGAATTAATGACTCGATCGCCTGAGCACATTCAACAGCAATTATCTGATGCGATCACAGTCATCGGTAAATGTGATTTCCCTGACCAATGGCCAACGTTACTTGATACAATGGTTCGATTATTTCAACAGCCAGCAACACAGAACTCATTTCAAGCTATAAATGGTATTTTGAAAACGGCTCATTCGCTTTTCGAACGATACCGATATGAGCAGAAATCCGATGAATTGTGGTTAGAAATCAAATTAGTTCTCGAAAAGTTCGCACCAGCTTTTACTGAATTATTCAAAGTAAGAGACTATCCTGAAAATTTCTGTCACCACCATTTCTTCTTAGTCATTAATGGCATATTATCCCCAAAGAGAATTAGATTTTGTAGAAATGAAAAATATTTTTGATTCATTACACGTATCAATCAAGATCTTCTATGATCTCAATGCTCAAGTATTCCATTTCGAAGGTTTCATTTATTCCATTGAAAACGTTCTTTCTTCGCTCAGGAGCTGCCAGAACATTTCGAAGATAATATCACACTTTACATGACGCATTTCATGACACTATTGGCATATGATCATTCCAAACTGCATTCGGATGTAATTGATGATTGGAATCTTTCGGAAGTCATCGAGCTTTTCCATTTAGAGACATGATCCCGGTATATTAGATCAGGTCAAAACTGAAATCTGTCGAGCCGTTGCACTCTATGCTGATAACTATAGTGATGAATTCAAACCATTCGCACAACAATTTGCATTAGCTATCTGGTCATTGTTAACCCAGTTAAATCTTTCGCCAGCATTTGATGAAGTGAAGCTATTGACTTGAAGAGTTTTTTTTTGAGTATTCGTTGTTGTTGTTGTTGTTGTTTAGCTCGTGGGCACAGCAATGAAGTTCCTGTCGACATTAGCTGCTCGAAGTCATCATTGTAGTATGTTCGAAGGCGGTGATACATTGAAGATTGTTTGTGAACAAGTGATCTTACCGAATCTATCCCTGCGAGGTAAGAATGATGAGAAATATTTCAGACTAGCAAAGTTTTCTATCTGGTTGTAGAAACGGATTTCGAAGAATTTGAAGATAACGCAGAGGAATACATTCGAAAGGACATCGAAAAATCTGGTAAGGATAGAGTGATGGAATTGCTGTAAGTTATTTCGTTTTATTTTGGTAGACTCGGCAACAAGACGTCGAGCTGCATGTGATTTTCTTCAAGCACTCTGTATCTTTTTCGAATCTCAAGTTATTGCTATCTATAGTCAATATATTGAGCTTATGCAAAAGGTCAGTTCGCATAGGTGAAGCATTTCTTTTATCACGAACGTGAATCGTATAGGAATACGTACAAAATCCAACGCAAAATTGGTCGAAAAAGGATACGTGTATTTTTCTTGTGTTAGCGTTGGCTTCCAAAGGTGAAACACAGAAGGTAAGGTACTGAAAGATAGTCCTTCGTCAAATTAAAATCGTTCTTTTTAGTTTGGCATTACTAAAACAAGTTCATTCATTAGCATTCCGGCCTTCTATTCCAATAGTATATTACCGGAGCTTCAAAATTCTGATGGTATCTAAAATCTTGATGTTTGATTGAATTTCTAATAGTTTCGTTTTCATTAGTGAATAATCTTCCTTTGATCAAGGCAGATTGTTTGAAATTTTTAATTCACGTTCGAAATCAACTTGATCGTGACACATTAGTGAAGTCATTACCTGAATGTGCACGATATTTGGCTTCAACGAACATTGTGGTTCAGACATATGCAGCACATGCCATCGAACGTTTACTACTCGTTCGATACCCAGCTGACCAGAAACATACGGCGTAGGTTCTAGTTTCTTTGAATTTGAATTTGATCTCTCTTTTGAAGAATCACAAAGAATGATTTGGCACCTCATGCTCAATCAATGTATGATAATCTTTTTCGAATATTAACATCGGAGAAATCCTATGAGAACGAATATGTCATGCGAGCAGTTATGAGATTATCATCATCACTTCACGAATGTGTTTTGCCATATTTGAATGGATTGATGGATAAATTAGTACTCATCCTACGTCGATCAAGTCGGGTAAGTTCAAAATTTCGTGTGTAACTAGAATTAATACGCTGAAAATTCATTTTAGAATCCAAATAAACCAAACTTCAATCATTATCTATTCGAAACAATCACTGTCCTAATTCGTACTAGTGTTTTCCAAAATCCCGATGTACTTAGTCAATTTGAACAAGTTCTCTTTCCAGTATTTACACCCATATTTACCGATGATGTTGCCGGTAGAGAAAAAGATTCGTCTTTCTCGTTTTGAATTTCATTGAAATTGTTACTTCTAGAATTTGTTCCATATGTATTACAAATCCTTGGGTTTTTACTTGAATCACATCGTGCAGGTTCAACTCCATTACCTGAAGCATATCGCATGCTGTTTCAATCAATTCTCACTCCCACATTTTGGGATCGAAGTGGAAATATACCTGCATTGTCAAGACTTCTCCAAGCTTATATCGAAAAAGCTAGTGAAACCATTGTCTTGGAAAAACTCGTAAGTAAATTTCAGATTTGAAACTGAACAAATCGACTGACATTTAGACTACGGTGCTCGGTATATTTCAACGTCTTGTTTCTCAATCGAAAGTCCATGATCACGAAGGATTTGCTATTCTAAATTCGTTAGTAACTCATTTGCCACGCATTCATCTGGAAAACTATTTGAAAGATATCTTCGTTGTCATATTCACACGTTTAACAAAAGCGAAAACACAAAAACTAATCAAATCTATCATTGTTTTCTTTTGTTATTTTGTGGTTAAATGTGGTGCTCAAGAACTTATTACGCAGGTCGATAATATTCAAGCGAAGTAAATAACATTCTCGCTATGTTGACTCATACTTTCGCGTGTTTATGTTTCAGTATGTTTCAAATGGTAATCGAACGTTTGTTCCTTCCCGAATTGGCGAAGATCGACGAAAGTGATAAGAAACTATGCGCAGTCGGTGTCACACATATTCTCTGCGATCCATTACCTATGATTACCGGTGTCTATTTCAATCATTTATGGTTACCATTATTGCAAGCTCTACTGCAGTTATTCGAGTCAAGTAACGAATTACAAACAATGTCAGCTGCCGAGAGGAAAAAGCAACTACAAGAAGAGGCCGAGGAAGAGCTACTCGTCGGATTGGATGATACGCCAGGTAAGAAATACTTTTCATACTTGAATGCACGAGTCATCCGAAAGGAAAGACGAATAAAGCGCGATTTCGTCACTACTTACACCTACGTGTTTCTATCAATAACGTTTTTGTATTTTAGACTATACGCCAGCTTTTTCGTGTTTGGCTTTTGCGAAAAAGCCCCATACGGATATATTCGGGTCAGGAATACCAGATGCTCGCTGTCATTTAGCGAAATGTTTACAAACATTAACAGCCGCTCATCCTAATCAAGTTAGTTGACTTTGTTTTCGTGATTACTTTGACCCTGTCGTTTTCGTATGTTTCTAGTTTTTAAGTGTAATGAGAAATGGACTATCGACAGAACATTTATCTCATATCCAAAAATATTGTGCTTTGGCTGGTGTTACACTTACATAATGATAAATCAGATACTTTTCTTCTGTTTTTTTTCCTGTGACAGAATTTATTTTCTCTAGTGCAAAGAAACGAAACAAAACAAATAAAATTTCGAGATTTCTCTTTCTTTTTTTGAAGATGAACTAATGGCTGATTGCGTCACAGAGCAGTTAAACATCGATTCATTGAATCGGACAGAATCCCATGCTTCTTTACAATCGAATACGACAGTGAATTCTCATCGATCATCAGTGACGACATTGTACAGTATGAGAAGTACTCGACGTCGGCAAGGAATTCTAAATAGAATAGGTCTAGGTGTTCAGACAGTGATTCGTCGTTTTTCACGCACACATAAGTCTCTAACGGATCTGGAAATTCAAATCCTATCCACAATGACAAATTTCAATCGAGAAGAAGTTCTTCAATGGTAAAGCTTATTCGAAACAGAATTAAACATCATCTTTCTACTTTAAGGCACGAAAAGTTCCTTGCTGATTGTCCACATGGCTACATGACACGCCGGCAGTTCATATCCATGTATAGAAGTTTGTGTCCGAAAGTTGATGCCGAACGTTTCGCGCGGCATATATTTCGTGCGTTTGACTTAGACAGATCGAATACAGTTGACTTTCGAGAATTTCTTGTTGGCTTGTCCATCACATCGACAACAAGTTCGCTGCAAACGAAACTCGAATGGCTCTTTCAAGTGTTCGATATCGATGGTAATGGCTTATTAACGCGCGAAGAATGTTCAGAAGTTATCGATGCAATTGTGCGGTTCAATTATTGTCAACAAGCTAATGGAGAAAATGGCAATATCGAAGAATTAGTTACTTCAGCAAAACGATCTATGATGAGAATATTTGATAATGTCTCGTACAATCGTCGTCATTGTTTAACAATGGCGCAGTTTGTTCAAGGTTGTCAAAATGATGAATTTATCTCGGAACTGTTTGCGAATAACCATTCATCGAATTTGGATACGGCGGATACCAGTCTTATTCCAAAAATCGACGAATAATAGACATCTCATTCCTCACATTGATCCATTGTTAACGAATAGTCACGTTCTTCCAGTAATTTCTTTTTTCTATTTGTTATCTATATAGTGTATATACTTTTGTATCTCATCTAGGCGTTCTATTCTTTTTTTCTCATGCCTAGTTCTAAATCTCTTGAAAAATAATAAAAAAAAATAGAACAAGAGATTTCATATACGTACTAAAAAGAAGAAATCTTATGGCAATACCAAGGAGCAATAAACATGAAATCTTCTTCTCGCAACGAGTATAAAATTGGTCGGAAGCATAGAATAGAAAGAAGAAAAATGTTCTTCTTCTACATTATGGCTGATCAACAACGTGCAAGTCTCATAATATGAGAAAGAAAAGAAAAAAATATTCACAGAAGTATGCGCGGCGTCTTGTGATTCACTTCTAGTAACAACATTCGACGACGACAACATTATTTGTTGATTTTAGCAGAGACTTAATGTAACTTGTTCTCTATGACATTGCAGATTTTATATTCACTTTAGCATTCAGAAATCAGATACTATGAGGACAAATATGTTTTTAACAATAGATTAACAAACGATGACGTTAAAAAGTCGGATCAATCAAATCTTCGATGATAATACAAACTATGCACACGCCCAGCAAGTACTTAATCAGGCTAATTCATTGAAATCATTATCGAGTGATTTATACACGGATCCTATACGATTTGTATATGAACTTATTCAAAACTGTGATGATTCCTGTCAAACGAATTCAATACTTCGTATTGCAATCGTCGAACATCGATATTTGATTGTTTGTCATGATGGAAAACCATTTGATAGGGACGATATTTCCGGCTTATGTGATGTAGGATGTAGTACAAAAGGACGTGATGAACAAAAAACTGGTTACAAAGGTTTAGGTTTTAAATCTGTCTTTGGCCAATCGGATTATGTACTGATTGTATCGAACGGTGAATTTTTTCGATTTGATGCCAAAGCAGAAGTATTCAAAACGAAATGGAATTTAGCATGGGGTACGAGTCGAGCAACTTGGGAAGAAAAAAATGGTAAAACGTTTGAATACCCTTGGCAAATCTGTCCGATTTGGACGGAAAAGAATGAAGTGCCTAGATCCATTCGAGAATGGTTGATCGGAAAAGTCGATGCTGTTGGAACTATTGTGCACTTAAGAGATCCAAATGAAATAGTACACGCTCTTGAAGAAATAACAAAAGAACCACATGTTTTTATGTTTCTTCGAAACATTCGAACTATTCGTTTTTCGTTCAATTCTTCCAAAGAAACAACTTTATCGATCAATCAACTACGGGATGGCTCGACACAAATTATTTACGATGGCCAGGCTAAATCACATTGGCTGTTGCACCGATCTAATATGTCTATTCCCAGCGATGCACGTATTGATCCTCGTTTGCCAGATAAACTTCGTGTTGTAAGTACTATCGAAGTTAGTCTCGCAGTTAAGATAGATAAAAATGATAACATCGAAAGTCTTCAAGGACGTTACAATCCACTGTTTGCTTATCTTCCAACAAAAATAACAACATACGACTTACCGATAGTAGTCAATGCTCAATTTTCGATCAACGCCAGTCGAGAACATATTCATACGGATTCTCCGTGGAACCAATTTATTTTCTCCCGTCTTCCGTATGAAACCATTCATTGGATAAGTCAACTTATGAAACAAGAGAAATGGAAAGAGAAAGCATTCGATCTCTTACCAAAGCCAATACTCGGTCAAGATGCTCTGTCGAAAAGTTATAATGACAATTATTTAAAAGCTGAATCAGATATGTCTTTTATACCCAATGATTTCAAACAGTTATTGAAAGTTAGAGAAGCAATTATTGATATAACTGGTTTTTCCAAACCAGATTGTCTCGGTGATAAACTTATTCGTGATTATATCGTTAATGCATTTCCTCCAATGCCAAGTATGGCTGAACATCCTTTTGTGGCCAACAACAAACGACTACGTCGATATAAAATTACGAGCTTTGAGTGGGAACATTGCTTGACTATGTTGAAATCGATGGAATTTTTTATTAGTTTTACCCCAGAACAAGACATTCAGTTTATCTCTTATCTTTTCATGCATCAAAATCTTGCACATATTCAATGTCGTCTACGACAATTGCCATTTCTTATGGATCATAAAGGAATACTACGAACTATGGATCAGATTTATATTCCATCGCATTTTATCAGTACAGATTGGTCAACAGCGAATGATACTGACCCATATGTGCATGAAAATGTTATGATTTGGTTGAAAACTCAAGTTCCAGTTCTTAATTGGCTGAAATCTCTCGGTGTCGCAGAGAAAACAGACGAAATGTATATACGTCGAAAGATTATACCTAATGTCCGTAAGTATGCCAATCGAGAAAACACAATAGGAACAGTGAAGAAACTTCTCGATAACTTCCAGCATGGTTTTTTACCAAATGATGTGTTATTCCACTTGAAAAAATTGAAACTATTATCCATGGAAGATAAACTCGTGTCTGCTGATGAACTGTATTTTACAGATGCGTATTTTCCTCGTTTACGATTGGACAATTTCCATCTGGACAGCAGCAAATTTCTTTCTCCGGTATATCTAAAGGAAATTCCAAATGCGAACAATACTTTAAAGTCACTGTTTCTTGCCATCGGTGTTCAAGAAGATATCAGATGGATTTCATTCGATGAAGAACAGCACAATCAACTAGTCGCTGCTTATCGATTTAAACAAACAGAAAATCTTTATCGCTATGGTCTAATGCAATTTCATTCTCGTCGAACGTTTCCATTTCTCGAAATCACGCAATACAATTACGATTTCTCAGTTTTCTTTTGGCAGCATATCATACAAGTTGTTCAATCTCATGAAATCAACGAAAAAGAAACTCTGGTATCTCCTCAACAGCAGACCTTCAAGGTTGATAATCTACCTACTTGGTTCGTTCGATCCCAGACCTGCATACCGACGACGACGAGACAACTATTGAAAAGTATGGATGTCTTTTCCAGTGATTTGCGAGCAATTGCAGGTAATTTCTTACCGGTATTCGCATGTAAAGTCGTGAGTCCATTTCCACCTGCATGGCAACAGTTTTTTCAATTCAAAACGCAATTTTCCATTTATGATCATATTCACCTGTTAAATTCCTTCTATGAAAGTTCAAAACAGTCTTCTCTGAATGACGAGAATGAAAATTGTATTCAGCGTCTTTATAGCAGTTTGATCAGTTGTCTTCAGAGCGAAAACAGAAACGTTTTAGATCAATATCGGCCTAGTGCACCATTTTATCTGCTGAGTACAAACAGCAATGAATTCCTTCCAAATACGAGTCTTGTTATATCCTCAACTAAAGATTTACATCTACCTAATCAGATTCCTCAATTGAAACTAAGCACTGGCAATGCTCGAGATACACGTCTAGGACATTTACTTGACTTTTTCAATATTAGAACTATTGGAATTCGTGATTTAACTCTACCAACGACTATTCCTGCACTACCATCACTTGCCCTACGAGCCAAGTTACGCGACGTTCAAGCTTCACTCCTTGATTTAGCACAAACTCAGGACATTACTCATCATCGAATTGATTATGATTTAGAAGTCTACGAAGTTGATCGACTGGAGTTATTCTACAATGAAACGATTCCTGTTCTACAGAAAGACATTCACATTGTCAATAACCGAGTGTACATCACACGTCCGTGGGCATCGCATAAAACGCTAACGAAACTATCAGAGGTTCTTTGTCAAGAATTTCAATTGCCATCGAATTTTGGATCGCAAATTCTGCAATTATTGTTACGAGAAGAACAGGGTGCACCTTCCACAATGCTTCCTTCGTTTGATTCGACACTAGATTTACCTGCTGCGCAAGGAACACGCCAAAAACTCGCTATCAGCATCGAGCGCGACAACCAACAGCTATTTAGTCAATTAAAAATCAACGACGAAACCACTCCTGCTGAACTTCTTCTTCGTGGACTTGAAGCACAAAACTCATCACACTCAGGATTTGTCTACTATTACACGCATTTAGAAAACGCCGTTTCAATCCTTCGCAATGGACTTATCGAATGTCGAAGTCACCTGTCACCGAACGATATTCAAGACGAAACACGTTCGGAAGTGAAAGATTATGTCCGTTTTTACTTTCGCCCATTAACCTTAGCACAATATCGTGATGAAAATCTTGGTCGAGCAAATCTTTCTCAATCGAACAACAATCAATCAATATGCCCTGTGCCCGTCATCTTCCGCATAGAGCTAGAATCTATATTAGCAATCGAAAACATTCAGTGGACGATTGACCCGGGAAATATGTTTGAGTCTCAAAGTGACTTTGAAAATATCTTCGATACGATAGGCAAATTCGATTTTCAAGGTGTTTATGCTGATCTACGCACAGAACGTGGTAAATACAGTTCGCAACAAGAGTTTTTAATTGAAACACAACTGGATTTGAATCAACTGGATACCTCAGATATCACACTTATTTTTCAAGATCAAAACGCCTGCGATAGTTTGGAATGTATGGTTACCCATGATCACCGTTCAGTAGTCGATACAAGTTATTATTTCAATTTGAATTCTCGAATTCTAATCGATTATACTGACATGGATAATGAAATCACCATTTCCATTGTTAATTTGAATAAACTCGTCAACTCCGGCCAATTAATTCTTCAATTATCAGGCGATGACACCAATCGAACAATTCAAGGTAACCTGAATGCATCTTTTCAACGAGGTACGATAACAACTGTGTATTCTCCTCAACAACTTTCTTTTATTGCCAATTTGGAACATGTTCAGTACGCTGTTTACTACAAAGACAAAAATCATCTATGGCTTATCCATACGAATACATCGGCACCTTGTTTTATTCCCCCTGTGCAATAAGTGTGACAAGCAAAGGAAAAGCTTCATCATATTGTTCTTGCTTCGACTTCTTTTAATCAACTAACTCAGTTTGAGTTTCGGAATTTTTTGTTTTTAAACACTCATTACAAATAAAACTTATCCATTCATTGAATAATGAGAACGACGCGTGTTGATCTATCAATTCCATCTTTCTTGTCTTTCGTACTAAATCAATGTCAAAAGAAAACTACTTCTGTGTCATATGCATAAACAAAAGAATAATTTTCCGATAATCACATCACGCGAAACATTGCCTTGTTAATTAAGTAAATTACTCTACGAACTTTTACACTTTGATATGTGGAAGATATTTCTACTCCAACAAAAACGCCTTGAATCTATCTAATCATCTGTTAAACACATGTGATCTAACCTTGATTAGAGTAAAGGGAGAGAGAGAGCGAACGAGCGTGAAAGAAAGAAATCTCTGATGATTAAGAAGAATTAAGATCAAACGATACAGGATTGTATCAATAAATAAACTCGATTACATACACATATATATTAGATCAACATACAAAAGAAAAGGAAAAGAATGAATGGCTTGATTTTCTGATCATATTCATGATGACAGACATGCTATCATCACTCGTTATGTCAATCATGATAGTTTTGTTTATACAAATGTCCAAGCGTGTGAGTGCCTTCACAATAAGACACGCGTTAATTTCTGTAATTGGTGATGAAACGCACACATCTATATATATACACACACACACATGCGTCAGGCGAAAGGTATTATTCCATCTATTATTTAATCTACACAGTGAAAAAACACATGATAGATGTGACCTTGATTTTAAGATAAAGAAAAAGAGAGAAGTAGAGATGAAGATTAATTATTATTGTTTGTATTATTGTTCGAGCGTCGTGTTGTTCCTGTCATCGGTGACAAAGATAAGTGAGGATAAAAGAATGGTAACTGATCATTGTTGTTTAACATAACGGGTGGTTTGAAATATGGATGAAAACGATGATGACTATGATGTTGTGGCTGATGAGAACTTAGAGAAGTCGTTTTTCCTGCCGACGTATGAGTATGTCGTAAATGGTCAATGAGTTCATCGGCAGATGAGAATCTAGCAGTACACGAAAACCAATGGCATGCATACGGTTGATTATTGACGGAAGCAGCGAGAATATGTCGAACGGTTTCACATTGTAAACAACCTGGAACTGTACATGGTGATGTAAGTGAATGATGTTGTTGTTGTTGCTGTTGTTGTTGTTGTTGAGCAGCTAAGTACGCTAGCGAAGAGCGAAGAAGAAGCGCAGCAGCGGTGGATGTCGGATCGAATAAGGGTGGTAAATGAGTTGATAATGGATTCGACTCGACGAAAGACGAGGATGGGTTAATAGTGCTAGGTTTCACTGGAAGTGTTGACTTTTTATTTGTGATTGTACTATTTGTCTGTGAGGGCGATGAGCGTCTAGTAGATGATAACGATTTGTCACTATTAGATGTTGATGATAGAATGGACGAAGACTTCGTGACGAGAGATGTGATAATGGGCGGAGCGGTACTCGGTAGCAGTGATGATGTGTTTAGCGAGAATGATGAAGATGATGATGACGGTGGTGATGGTGAGTCTTTTCCAATACTAGAACATGTTTGAGCAAGAAGAGCCAGCGGACTTTGACTGGAATCGTACTATTCAAATTTATGTGTTGAATATTTAAGAGAAAAATAAGTAAATCATTTCTATTTACCGAACTAGTAGAAGAAGAAAGCGATGTTGTATTTAACGGCTGTAAATAATCCGGCTTTAAATAAGCGCTGCTAGCAGTTGTGGAAGACATGTTTCGTTTTCGATGATGAGCTCGTTTATTGTTGTTGTTATTGTAATTATTGTTTGTAATCTATATCTACAAAGTCAATGAATAAATGAATAAAAGCTTCTTTCTAGATGCTTCCCTCTCTCTATTTCTCTGTCTTTTTCTTCTTTATGTTCTCATTTTTCTCTGTTCGACTGTCAAGCGTAGGGGAAAGAGACGGAGAGAAGAGATTTGTGTGTGTGATAAATGATGATCATGCTTGGGACCTCCAAGCAAGTATACATACACCGTTGCTTGACACATGCCAATTATATAGCAAGCCAAAAGAGAAGAGAGAAAAGATGAGTGATGACAAGAGCGAAAAGAGATGCCATCTATTCTCTCTTTCTCTCTAATCTCCTCTGATGATGACGAAGTAGCGTGCCGCA